>PUQB01000019.1:929001-1091023 GCA_003024785.1 Selaginella tamariscina
TGTGGCTAGCAGCTTGGTAGAAATGTATAGCAAGTGTGGATGTATACAGGATGCTAGGTGTGTGTTTGATCATATGCTTCACAAGAATGTGGTATCTTGGACGAGTCTTATTATGGGATACGTGGAGAATTCGGAAAACCAGGTGGCAATGGATATGTTCAAAAGCATGGACTGTAAACCGAATTCTGTCACATTCATAGCTGCACTCAAGGCGTGTGAGTGTATAGAAGCTCTTCACGCTCAGATATGCAGGCTAGATTTAGAACAGGGGCGTGTAGCAACTACGTTGGTGGACGTATATGGGAAGTGTGGAGACATGTATGGTGCTGAGTGCGTGTTTAACAGAGTACATACGAGGAACACAGTGTTATATAATGCGTTGCTAACGGGATATGCTTCATTGGGAGACATATATCAGGTGTTTAGTCTGATTAAGAGTATGCATGAGAGCGGTTTGCAAATGGACACTACTACTTACACGTTGGTACTTACGGTATGCAACCATACAGGTATGGTGGACGAAGGTAAGAGATACTTTGATACTATGTCGAAATACAGTGTGTGTGCAACAGTGGAACACTATAACTGTATGGTTGATATGTTGGGGAGGGCTAACAGGTTACATGAAGCGTTAACTATGGTTAACTGTATGCCATTTGAAGGTGACCATATTACATGGACGTCCTTGTTAGGGGCGTGCAGGAAATTTGGTAACATGGAAGTCGGTAAGGTTGTGTTTGAGAAGCTGGTTGAGAAAGATGATGCTGCGTATGTGTTGATGAATGACATATATAAGGAGGTAAACCTAACCATGTTTAGTTGGGTTTAGTGTTAACAGAATATTCTTCGAGTTTAAAAATTTTCCCACGTAACGACTGTCTAGGGTTTCTACACATTCTTGGTGTGTTTTTAGGGCTCTTCCAGCGTTTCTACCGTCTTCGAGATTTCTGCTTGCGCCACATTGTGGAGAGATTGTCTGTAGGTTCTGCGCCTCGATTCTAAGGTCTTTTTACCGTGTACAAATAGCAGAATCCGTGTGCTGCCGCTCGAAATCGCCATAGATCGGTCTCTACATCAAGGTATGTGAATCTTGCATTTTGTTCATTGCAACAATCCCAGTAGCTTGTCTGCTCTACCCTAGTTCCTGTTTCTGCACCGAATCTACCATAACCGCCGCTTCGGATTGATCTCTACATCAAGGTATGTAAGTCTTGCATTCCAGCGCCTTGTTTCTTGCTGATAATCTTGAGCAGAACTTGTCTTGTTCGTGCTATTACTAGAATGATTCATGACGCAGTCGGTGTAAGAGAGAGAGAGGTTTATGCATGATTCATGGCACTGTGACCATCGGTTTTAAAAGTATACAATGCAGTGTTCTTGGTGAGGATTTTAGCGTTTTAGCCCGCTGTGTGTAATGAACAAGAGTTTTTAGGCTGTGTTCTGTGTTTATAATGTGGAGTTTCTGGGAAGAGTTTCTGTTGCTGTAGCAAATGCGAAAATGAGCTCGAATTCCTCTCCATATGCGAGCAGGTATTCACATACTTGTATTTATGTATATACAAAGACATGACTACCGTAGTTTCCGTAGTTTATTATTATATCAAGAGTTATCAATTCATATACATCTGTGTGTGCGTTTATATATGGACACCCATGCGCACACAAGCACACAAACATTCCATATGTATTCCGTTTTTATGACGGTTAGTATTTATAAAAGAACACGGATTGAATTGACATAACTAGTTAGCTAAGTGCTGTTTTGTACTTTAACTTAACTACGTACGGAATGATTGTGTATACATAGCGTACACACACAGGATAGTGCTACGTACAGACAAGCATTTATTGTAGGACATCGTCTCCGAGGAAGCACTCAAGCAGGGGTCTTTACAAGGTCTCTCGCTGAGATTCGAGCCATTTACAAACACAATCACTGCACAGTTAGCGGACTGTGTTGGAGTTGGCGGTGGTGCATGGTTACCACGCAATGGAGAAGCCATGGAGGCTTCGCCACCGGTTACTCCACGGACTTTCTGGCTTCCTACCAGGCCTCTGGATTCTCCTCATGATAAGGAGTCTTTGCTGCAAGAAATTACCCAGTTGAAGGCTGTTTCTGATTCTCAGGCTTGTGAGTTGTTGAATAGGAGGCTTCACCTGTTAACAGTTGAGGATCAAAACAGGTATACATATGACATACATATATAGGCCACAGATATGTATATCTGCTTATATATGCCCATGATGTATATTATAATGTTTATAGCTGTACGTGTATATGTTGTAATGTATGCTGTTTTGCATCCGTTTGCGCCTAATATCGGGCATTATATCATACTGTATACTATTATGTGCCCTACATTGTCTGTTCGTGTGTGTGTCTCTATGTGGATGTATGCTTTGTTGGCCCAAGGCAATATAGTGTATATAGCGTTCCCTATCTGTATATGCTTTAACATCATGTGTGCACTATTTGTGTGCGTCTTGTTGACTGATATTTATGCAGCATGTGTGTATATATATATGTGTGTGTATACACCGTACTTTTGTATGCTTGTAGATGTGCGTATGCATTTACATTGTTGTTAATTACATACAGGAAACTGCAGCAGAATCTTGAGGAGCTAGAGTTGCAAGGCGCTGACGCACGTAGGACAGGAGGCTTAGAAAGACTGCAAGCTAGATTTCAAGGTAAAACACGTTCTGTTTTCACACACACACACACCTATAACATTCGATTTTCTTTTGTAGTTCAATTTTGCTTAAATGTACATTGTAGACGTCTGTTTATTCTAGGCATGCAACGCAGAGTAAAAGAGTTGCATGCGCTTTGTGAACAACAACGAAGCGAGCTTTGTAGTCTACGTAAAGACTTCCGTCTCACACGCACCAGAGTATGTAATATATCCTTGTATATATTATAGCATCTACATGTAATACATACACACTCTTGCAGTATATATCAGAGTATACTAATATGTATTTTGTAATAGGAAACTGAAGTTGAAAGGAATATATATGCGGATGAAGTTATAAGGTTGTTAAAATACATCAAGCGGGTTAAATTCTGGCAAAATAGGCTAAGCCTCGAGAATAAAGGCCTGCCGGTTCTAAAGGACAGGACTGTTTTGTTGGAGATTTCGAATAAACGCCTTGAAAGCTGCTTAGTGGTAAGCTAATTAAGCATAATCAATGCACAAACATGTGTGTGTGTCGAAATACATAAACGTTTTATTGGACCGGTGTGTATAAACTATACTGACTCTGCTGGAGAGGGAGAGGAGTGAGAACTGGGTTTTGACGCATGATATAGGAAATGGAGAAGAATGCACGCCAAGCAAGGCACGAGGCAGCAATATACAAGAAGCAAGCAAGCATGGATTTCGAGGGTATAGACAAGAACAAGGGACACATGTTACAGGCCGTAACAGCAGCGTTGAAAGCCAAAGTTAAGTTGGAGTGCAGGGAGAAACGGAGATGGCTTGGTCGTGCAAGCTGGCTCGAGAGTAAAGTTAGACAAGCTTCGAGAGAACTGCGTGAAGTAGAAGCCGAGAATGCAAAGTATGGCATATTTCCACCACCACCCCCAGGTAAGCACCCGCGCGCGCGTTCGTCCATCATGTCATATACATATGGCTATATTTAACTATATAATGTATCCATATTCAACATGTGTTTCATGTTTTGCGTCTTGTCAGTATTAAGTCGTCAAATGTTCTTAAATAATGGAGTTAGGTGTGCAAACTATAATGTGTATGTAATCCAAACAACCGTATGCAAATGTTTTTTGTGTCTGCGTGTATTGTTAATATATCACTTTTATAATATTGGATAGCACATTAGTAGCCCATCTTAAACTCTCTAGAGAGAGAGAGAGAAGAGAGAGAGAGAGAGAGAGAGATTCTTTATGTATTTGTAATTGTAAGATGAATGTGCATGCAGTGACTCCAAAAGGGAAGGAGAAAAAGAAGGCTCAACAAAAGAAAAACACCTAAGACTCCTCGGTCGAACGTTACTGACAGTCCCAAGTTAACACCAAAGTCAACACCCAGAGGTAAACCTTAGTATTATAATAATAAATTAGTATGCACACAATTGCATATCACCTGTTGTTTTTCAACATTAATTTAAGTACGTAGTGTATATGTTGCACATACACACACACTTATTGCAGAAGAGAAATCTAGAGAGAGAAAAGGGAAGGGTCGAAAGAAGGGACAAAAGAATATGAAGAAAGAAGCGGAAGGCAAAACAACGATGTGCATGGTTTTAAACACTTAAAGGTATTTGATGCTATACATACTTATGTACTACTTAATATCACATCCCATGCAGCCGCGTGTTGTGTGCGTGTGCGTGCGTGTGGTGTGTGTGTGTGTGTGTGATCATTTAAGGCGTACACAGATAGGTAATGATTAGCAATAGTACCTAAAATATAAATAAAATCATCTGATTAACATATTCTTAAAATATATTATATCACCGAGTTTTCATTTACGTGTGAAACAATTAATTTAATTTAATTAGATTAAATATATTTAAACATTTAAGGTAACAACTTTTATCATATATTTTAAGGTATTTAAGGTGATTATTTAATCTTACATTTTGTTTATAAAAAAAAATTAAAATGTATTTTATGTTTAGATTCTGTTCAATATTAGTCAATATGGATATAATTCATACAGATACGTGTATGTGTATCTGACGTGTATATACATGTGCACATGTGTTAAGAGTGTTAGTTGTGTGTCCTGTGTGTATGTGGGTGTGCATCTACAATAACATGAAGAACAAGTAGACTGTACTGATACACAAATATACATATATATTGTTTTAGTATCAGCTACTATATCATTTAAAATATCATTAAATATATATATATATATATATATATATATATATATTATATATATATATATATATATATATATATGAGACTATAAAATATATTATTATAATTTAATTTTAAATTATAAATGTTTTGTTTCATAATGTGAAATTTATATTTTATGACACCAAACTTTCTAAAAGTTTGAATCTTTTTAGTAAGTTTGGTGGGTCTTATACTAAAATTTCTATTCAAAGTTAATCAAAATTAAAATTTTCTATTCAATTTTTTTATTATTATTAAATTAAGATGAAGTATATTTTAAACTATACCTTGAATGTTGTGATAATTCATTAATGTTATATTTATTTCAGTTTAAATAAATCTTAATATATATTAACATATGTTGACAATACATACATACATACTTTATTTCATTCCCATTTGCTGTATTTTATTAAAAATTATGGCCATATGTTTTATTTCATTCCCATAATTTTTGAGAATGAAATAAAGTAGGTTAACTAGTTTTATTTTGGAGTTATATTGCATAAATTATAAACTAATTAGATTTTAAATTTAAAATTATAATTATGATTAAACTAAAATACTATTAGTATTCTATGTTTAAAGTAAAAAAAAATTAAATACAAATGATAGCTAAGTTCTTGTTTGTTTTGACCCATTTAATTGATGGCTTTACGTGATTTATTATATTATATTTATACTTAAATGCCATACTTAATACTTAATTATTTAACAAATTAATTTGAAAACTTAATATATATTTATTTTATTAATTACTTATTATTATTTAATATATAATTAATTTACATTTTAAATTGGTAATATATTATAAAATAATTAATTATTTAATAAATTAATTAAATATACTTTATTATTTTTATTTTTTATGAATATTGATTTTTAAATGAGAAATATATATTCCATACACAGGACTCACCTTCAAATTAAGTATAACAAAATTTCTGTTTGTAACAAGTCTCCATAAGTACATATTAGTACTTTGGCACATAAATAGAGGCATGGGACACACTTTAACATGCTAAACTTTCATTAAGAACAGTGTTATTAGATTGCTAACTAATAAATGTAAGGATTTAAAAATGTTTTTAATTATTTTATTAAGATTTAAAATGATTTTAGTTTCTTCTTTTTACTTTTTTTTAATTTTTAATTTTTATTTCACAATGACTTTTAAAGAGGAGCTTTACAAACAAATGGGGGCTATGAAGTATAAGTAAAAATATATATATATATATATATTATATATATATATATATATATATTATATATATATATATATATATATATATATATAAGAGAAGAGGTCTTAAAGCAATTTCATGTTGAATTTCAAGTTAGGTCACTTAACGGAAAACATGAATAGTACATTAAGCCTTTCACGACTTCTTTAACAATATATATTGGTTAGTTATTAAAGAGAAAAAACAAAAGTTAAATTAAGTAATTGCCTTTTTTTTAATTGATTAATAAGAATATGATAATAATCTTATGAATAATGAAGTTTTAAGTTTCAGTCTGTCCTAAAGAGTAAAAAAATATTGAAAATTATAGAGTAAAAGAGATTGAAATAATGTCTTTAATTCTTAGTTAAAGTTACTAATCCTTGGGTAAATATATCATTTTACTGGGGACTATAAGAATCCTCCTTCCTAAAAAAAGTTCCCCTTTATCAGATAACCTCAAGAAATTTATTGACTATAATAATCATCCTTCCTAAACAAAAATTCTCCTTTTATAGACAACTTTAAAAACTTTGTTAAAAATTGCTTTGATAATAATGATAGATAGAGTTTACACAATAATCAACAAGATTAATAACTTTTAAGAAATTTATTAAAACTATAACAATACTCCTTAAAGAAAAGTTCATCTTTACAAGTGTTAGGACACAATACAGAATACATGATATGCCTATAAAATATACTTACAGGATATATTTACAGAATAAGGGACATTAATTTTAGCTCATGCTTAGATTAGCTCTTGGAGCATCATTTTTAGCTTATGCCTAGATTAACTCTTGGAGATATAAGTATAAAAGCTCTGACTTAATTGTTGTATAAGCAATTACTATTAACACTAATCATTTCAAGATCATTCTTGTCCTATTTTTGTTATTACTCTTGCCTTGCTCTTAAGTCAAGCTTCGTTGTTCATATCTTACTCTTGGGTAGCGGCTTGACAATTAGACAATTTAAAAAAATTTGTTAAGATCTACTTTGATAATATTGATAAAAAAATTCACACAATAATCAACAAGATTCACTAGCTTACCCAATGTAACCGGCTTATATTTATTTATGGCTTCAAGTTTCATCTTTTGGTGTGTAATGTGAGATGAAGAAGTTTGATTGATCAATTTTGATAAAGATTACACAACGATATTAAAACTTCCTCTTAACATTTCACAAAGGACCAAAGTCCCTCACTAAAGGCTATTACTTGTGTCATTCGGTGTAAATTTGAATGTTGTTCAAAGCAATTTCAAATATTTCGATTGAATCTTGAGTACACTTACGTGACAGTAATAGCATCACCACTAGTAACACAAATGGTAGCTTATGTCCAATTTCAATTGGAGTCATGGCATGCAATGTTATCTAAACTTAATGTTATGGATGTTTAATTATAGTCGAGAAACAACACTATAGAACTAATTTTTGTGCCTTATTATGATGCTTTAGGTTACATTGTAGTGAATTATCCAAACAAGCTAAGGTGAATAATTAATAACATATGCACAGAAAATCCCGAGCACTTGAGAACAATAACAAAAGTTCTTACAAGCCTTTAACTTTATTCCATTCTAAGTCTTTTACAATAGAAGTTGAGTTTCATATGATAAAATTGTAAGGTCATAGCTCTGGCTCTTAAATTTTACAATTCATACTTGTTACTATATATAACTTTTGTCATAGTTTTCACTATGATCTTACTTTTTACTCTAGAATTTAATTGTTGTTACTCACTATACTATGTTGTTAAGCTTCATGTCAAATTAAGAACAACACTCGCAAATAAGCATGGCTTGTCCAATTATGATTCACAAAAATGGGTTCTAGGGTTGGCATTTATGAGTAATGCTCGTGACACTAGGTGTAACTCTTGACACTAAACTATTTGGCACACAATACAATGCCCAAGGAACAACCTTTCAGGTTGTGTCACAGGTTTGACTGAGGGGTTAGATATCTTGGCAAGCAAGTGTGTTTGTGCTCATATTAAAGTGTTAAACCTTAAGCATCCGCTCAAGGAAGGTTAGGTCTCATAACCATGTGTTTGTCTAACACACTTAACTAGAGATGTCATTTGGAGGGTGTGTGAATATGTTAAGGGGTTCAACAACTTAAGCTCATTTGTAAGGGCTCTTTTGTGAGATACTTGTGGTTGCATGCTTAAAGATGTTCAAATTTAGTCTTAGGGGTTTGCTCAGCAGAGCATTCATGTTTGCCTTTAGTGCAAACTCACATCTTCACTAAAAATGACTTGGCTACTCAAACCCTTTTGAGTTAGTCATGGGTCAAAGTACCCCTCGTTTCTTTAAAAGGGTTGTACTCTTAAATGAAAGTAATTTTTCAAGAGGTAAGTCATGATGCCTTAACTTTGTCACAATCTTTTTGAGTTAGGGCACAAGATGTTTAGGTCTTATGGGGTAAAATCCTAAAGTTTGCTCAAGTTAAACACCATAGGGACTTGGGAGGCACGATCCTAAGTCTCATGCCTAATGAGGCATTTGAACTAAATTTTGGGGTTGTTTTGAAAGATGTAACACTGTTCACACATAATGATAATATCAGACACCCACTTGACAATCATTGTTTGAACACCATTGTTTTTATTGTGGAAGTTAATTGATTTGAGTTCTTAATCAAAGGTGATTCCTTTTATTAATAAAGGCTCTAAGTTGAAGGGTTTCACTTTTGCTTATAAATTAATTAAAAAACTTATTAGTTTTATGAGTTTTATTCAAGAATGTTGACGAGCCAAAAACAATCAAATATATATGGAAATTTTGGCCTCCTCAAAGAGTTGGTATTTAGTGAAATTTCAAAATCTACATTGGTCAAAACAATTTCTTAACTTTGTATCATAGTTAAAAATGTTATACTTATAATATATAAAGTATGTATCTTTGATTTTTAGAATGTTGAAAAAAAGAAAAGTTTTAACTTAAGAGTTGAGATGTTTTTGAAGTTTGGTATCATAATTTTATAAATATGATGTTGAAGTGAGTTAACTCAAGAGGTTGGTTTTTTTTTTGATGATCGCAATCCAAAATCTTTAATATATTGCTTGATGTTCCGTTTGAGAATATGAAATTTCATATCACCTCATATGCTAGGATTTAGTTTCTGAAAGTATTTGTAACTATCTCCTTAAGATTGGTTTATGATGACTTGATAAAGTATTTTTTTAATATAAGATAAGAACACTTAATATTGTGGTTTGATTATGATCACATGGAATAACTAGAGTTATGAATTATGAAGGCTCAAAAGAGGATTTTAAGTCTAATACTTTGATTTGTGGTATCTTAATGATATAACTTGAAATACATTTTCAAGTTAATTGAAAAATGAGATTTAAAAAGAATTTCTCAATACATTGTTTGAGAAGCAATGTGGTACTTTATAGGGTCCAAAATGAATAATGTATCTTATTTAATGTACTAAAGTAAATATCTTACTTATATTTTGGGAGTTTTTATTAAATATGAAATATGATTGAAACGTGAAATTAGTATAATGCTTTGAAAGTTAGTATTTCACTATGTTAATTAAACAAACCAAATGATAATTTATAATTCCTTGTAATCCATGAACGATTGCTCAAAATATTGCAACATTGCATTTTCATCTCAAAATTAAAGGTTGGTTAGTATCAATTAAGTGCATATCCATAGTATAGTCCTTGTATTTCGATAAATTAATATAATATATAGTTATGTTTGTTAATGTAATAATTTATCAATGATTTGGAACTTAAAGGTTGATTAATGATTATAAACTTAAAGGTATCAATGTAAAAATGCAACTGCTTATGGAATGAGGATTAATTTGAAGATGCTTATCAAACACTTAATTGCTCGAATTAGTGAAAATGTTTATATAGTCAATTTGAGAGTTGAAAATGAATATATGTTATAAGTGTACAGTATTATGAGTTAATAAAGACTCTTATCGTAAGAATAAGTTTTAAAATTTAATGAGATAAAGAGTTATGAATTATTTAATGAATCTAGTTCAATGTGCTCTCAGGGAATGAGTACAATGTAAATGTGTTACTTGAGACATGTGATATATAGATGAATGTTGTAACTAAAATGGGAATGATATATAAAAATGAGAATAAAAAAAAAATATTTAATTAATACTTCTATATTAATTATTAATATTTTAAACATACATTTTAAAGAATATTCTTTCTTTAAACATATATTATTTTTAAAATTATTTCTTTATATTAAAAAATATTAATTAAATAATTAAAATTACTAATTATTAAGAAAATGAGATTATAAACATTCCCATTTTAGTTACAACATTCATATAGAGATTGCCAATTGAGACATTAGGTATGAGTGTGATTTTCCATGTTACTTCTACAAGATGTTAAACATTTAAAAAAGTATTTTCTTACATTCGCACCTTGAATTGTCCGTTGATGCAAAAGAGTACAAAATGAGGAATAGTAATATTAGAAGACGGCTTGGTTTTTGTTCTTGTAAGGACACACTTTTGCTAATATTATGAAAAAGCTAATCATTAAATCTTATGTACACGTGTATAGTCATGCAGCTCTATGCTATCCAGATTGAAATATCGATATAAGTTGGTTAATAGGAAGAAACTTAGTAATTTCGATGTAAATTTCACACCTTATTTAGCATAGTTTATACACTAACATGGGAAAACATGAAGGGACTTATGACAAGTGCAGGTATTTATAGTAGTAGATCATTCTTAAAAGAGTGATGAGTTTACATTGACGATGGCAACGAAAATACTTTGTTTAGTGCAAATGTAGGAAATCTATAAAATGCAAAAAGCGTTGGTTTAAGTGTTTAAGAAGAATTAAATTACTTATAATGCACATGACGACATGGTCATCAATTGCATTTGATATTAAGAAATAAAAAAAACTTTATTTTTTTGTTAAGCGAGGGCATGCATACAAAATTAATTAGAAGCATCCCATATAAATTATAATTAAAGTAAAGAAATAAATGGTTATGTTGTTTGTGTTCGAGTAATAGACTTTTAAGCGTGCAAAGGTCTCCAAGTGACTTTATGTCACATATGGTGCCTCTAATAGTTAAGTTTGCAACTTGGTGAGTGACAGTTTTGAAGTATTTGGCATAATGTTAAATATAAAGAGGATATTGTATATTGTGAACTTTTGATTAACTCTACATAAGTGATATGTTATTTTTAATTAATTTTCCTTAACATTATCTAGTTTTGAGTTATATGTCAATGAAGACATTAAGATTTTAAAAGGCGAAGGGAATCATAATTTTTATTATGATTCTACTTTCACTTTGGAATTTAACTGTTGTTATTTGTTATACTATGTTTTTGGCTCTAGATGTAGTGAGAAACAACCCCACCTAGTGCTTTAAGTATCTAAACCGGTTGTCATTAGGTATTTTGAGAAACTCTAAACTATGTATAACTTACCTTCTTTGTTTCATAATAAATAATAATCAGAATATTTTATTAAATTTTAAATAAAGTGGCTAGTATTTAAAATTAAGTAAATAAAAATCTATAAAAATCTAAATATTATTAAAGACATCATATAAAACTTTTAAAATCATTTTCTTTCATCCTAACTATCTGTAGTATTTTTTATTTAAACTTTTTCTGATCATACTACAGTAAAAATCATTTATGGTTTTAATTTATTATATTTTAATATATTAAGTTTTAATGTTAGGTATCTCCAAAACTCTAGGTGAATGTAAACTTTCCTCTTGTTTTCATAATATTCATAAATAAATAATAATAAGATAAATTTTAAATAAAGTGGCTAATATTTAAAATTGAGTAAATAAAAATCTATATTAAATATTATTAAAAACATCATAAAGCTTTTAAAATCAATTTCTTTCATTCCTAACTATATGTAGTATTTTTTATTTAAACTTATAATGATCAACTACAGTAAAACTCATTTATTATTATATTTAATGTATTAAGTTTTAAATATTGTTAGAGTTTGATAATGATATTTATATATAAATTTAGAATTTCTTTTAAAGTATAAATGTAAATTGAAAATATATATAGAAATATAAGAAATTTCAAATATGTGTAACATGCAATTGAGCATACTTACGTGTAAAGATCTTTTTTTCTTTAAAGAAAAGTATATATAAAAATTCACATAGTCTAGTATATTGGAATCAATGACAAAGAAAGTATAATGCTTTCTTACACATACTCTCTTTTGTTTGTGTGTATATACTGTGCCAAACAAGTACATACATATAGGTTTTCTTAGTTGGGCATTGTAATGTGTAAGAGAAAGTTTGTGTGTGTGTGTGTGTATTAATAAAAGTTCTGTGTGCAGTGTGAGGAAGTGTATGTGTTAATGAAAATATATGTATTAAAAAGAGTGTAGAGATCGTGCATGCACGTGTGTGCTAGAGAAATTATGTATCTTAAGAAAAGTCTTGTGTAAGAGCGTATGTGTGCATATGAAAGCCCGCGTCTTTGTGTAACCAACCAAAAATGTGTCTGTAGCTTGTAAATTGAATACTTGTTTGCGTATAAACTCGTATATAAACTCTTTCATTAACTAAAGCTTGTCTTCTTAATAAAATTCAATTCCAGGTCAACATACGCACTAGAGAGAATTCCAGGCTGAGGACATGTCCATATAGAAAATATATTGACTGTCCATGTATTCAGAAAGAACTCAGCTGGGGATTACACAGTGGTGTGCCTTGTTTCTAACAGAGAGAAGGACAATCTCCGCATAGTCTATGACTCAAGTCTTCCATAGTACAACCTCTATCCCAAGGAGGATATGTGCATCTGTACTACAGTATTTTGGAAGAGAAGCATCTGGATGTGTGTGCATGGGCGTGCATCGATTCAGCAGTACGATCTGGATAACAATAGCTTTATGTTGGAATAGGTAGGGACGGATCTCTTGTTGTGTGTGATGATAGCGTGTATGTGATTATGTCAAGACCAATGGGTATAAAGAAGCTTGGACTGAATGGTTCTCAGTTGTTGCACACTATATATGATGATCCACTGATTCGTCCGGTTCCAATTCATCTGGATCAGATAGAGGCCCAGTAATTTATCAGCATGCAGCGATGGTGTGCAATATATCTGGACAAGTTTTCTAACTCATTGCTCTCAAGAGTTCTTTCTCAGATATGATGTAGTTCTCAATACTTGATCACGTCAAGCGGCCACCCCATGCATTTGCCAGAGATTGTAAAGTTCCATTTATCACGCATCCAAGGTTTCAATCTTGAATGGATTAAAAATTGATTTTAATTTTGTAATTATTTTGGTTTTATGTGTGGATTTATTTTTTTTTTTAGTTTAATTCCTTTGGTAAATTATAAAAATGCCACATCGTCAATAAGGATTTTTAAACTATAATGGTTAATTAAATTAAAAATTAAATTATTAATGAATAATTTCTATTTAATCATGGTTAATGATTTTTTTATTACAATGTTATATAGATAATACATATTACCAGGACTTAACAAAACAAACTCCGTTTTACAATGTTTTTTTATAAAGAGCTCAATCCATTAAAATATATAAGTTGTTAAAAGAAACCCATAAATAATGTTAAACTTTCAACACTGTGGAGCAATCTATTTGTACCCTCTTATAATAAATAATTTAGTAAGGTATATAAAATTGATACTTATCAAATTAAGTGTGTATTAAATTTGTACTATCGTCTCTCTTTAATATAAAAATATGACTCTTTATCATGTGTGTGTGTGTGAGTGGGTGCATAGATGTGTTATACGATCTCTCCTTATAATAACAATAAATAACATATACATATACAATAGTTTTTAACAATCTAAATACCACAGTTCACACCCGAACAAAGTTGTTATTTAATATATAAAAAGACATATACAAACACACGCACATGTGGAGAGAGAGATTACATATATATATTGCAAGCATTCATACAGATTTTTATAATTTGTAACTTTCCTCTTTATAATGTAAAATGGATGTAATTAAAATATATATGAGTTACATAAACACATACATGCATAACTACATAGTATATTTATACGTTATTTATATGTATTTATATATTCTATAATATAAAAATTCAAAAATCAAGTATGCAGAAGTATTAATGCATATAAACAATGTCTTTGTATGTATTTACATTATATAATGTATCATATAACATACACACCCCACGTACATAGTCATATTTGTGGCTTACATAAATGAAATCTTTGACATTGGACCATAAGCTATGGTGCCTTAAACGGCAGTTTTATCTATAATCCTCAAGAAGTGTATAGAGACTCATGCACCTCCACAAATATTGAATCTATTGTGATAATAAGATAATAATCAGTAAATTAAATTATATATATGTTGATAGTCATATCATCAAGCAAAATTACTTAATTATTTGGTTAGTATTGGTGTATATATTATGTAAATGCTGAATTAAATAATCAGTAAGTGGAAAAAAAAACTGCTAAATAAAATAAATAATTTATTAAAATTTAATTAATTAAGATAATTAACCACCCGTTAATGGAAAGTGAGTGTAACTTCCAAAGTGTACTTATGTGACAAGCATTGATTCTTATGTATTTACTATGTATTGTAATGGGCTGTATAAAATATATGATACATTATCTCTATCGATCTACACACACGTTATATGTGCGTGCGTGCGTGTGGTATATATATAGAGAGAGATAGATAGATATATACACACACATATACATACACAGATAGAGATATAGATATATATACATATATAAAGTTATAACACACACACACGTGCGTAGATACATATATGTATCTATTATTCATGCCTATCTTAACGTGGATTGCACATATACATAGATTGTATATATACACACATTAAAAGAGGTAAACGAGTTTAATTGTAGCTATATATTATTTTTATTTAAAACCCCTGTGAAGAACCCTAATATGCACAGAAGGGCCCTGCTGCCTCTACATAAACCTTTGATCAAGGTATGTTTTTAAATCGATTTAATTGATTTTAAACACAATGAAATTATCTAAAATTTATATAAATTAAACATTATTATGCAGGTTAGAATGGCATCTACAAGTCAGGCTATATTAGAAAAGATTAATAATTCTGGCCTTTTTAAAACCAAGTGTTTAATTTCTGGTGAATGGGTTTGTGCTCAGGATTGCAAAACATTACCGGTATACATAATTAATTACTCAAATTAACATTTGTCAAACTCAAGTAGAATCTGTATATGATTTACATAATTTAATACACACACACACACACACATATCAATATGTACATATGTATACAAAGACGTACACGTAATTGATATACGTTTGAGTGCTTAGTTAATTGTCTATCTCTTGTCATGTATGGGTGTGTGTGTGTGTGTGTGTGTGTGTGTGTCTATAGATAGAGAGAGACAGAGAGAGAAGAGATGTATACTTTATAGGTAGACATAATTTCCAGTTCATAAGTGACTCATTTTATTATGTGTTTCTTGACATAAATACATGCACACACAGTGAGGACATATCCTCCATACATAATTTGTATGCGTACCCATATATATGTTATATATACACTATTTTTAATTAATGTGATAAATTTAACATTGTTTTAGGTGTATAATCCAGCAACAGGAGATATACTGGCCGAAGTTCCTATGATGGGAGAAAAGGAGACCTTATCTGCCATTCATGCCGCAGAGGATGCTTTTAAATGTAACATATATATAATATATATATATATATATAGAGAGAGAGAGAGAGAGAGAGAGAGAGAGAGAGAGAGGAGAGAGAGATAGATAGATAGACACACACACACACACACACATGCGCACCCGTGTACACAGGCATTTGTATGTTAAATATTATTAATGATTGGCTAATTAGCTTGGAGTCGAAAGACCTGTGCAGAAGAAGCAAGCTGCTGAGAAGATGGTATATATGTATATATTATTTATAGTATATAACAATGGTTGTGTGTATACTTTGAGTTTTGTACTGTAAACGTATATATGTGTTATTTCAGGTATGATCTCATTATGGAGAATAAAATGGAGATTGCACAGCTGATGACTCTTGAGCAGGGCAAACCTTTAAAAGAAGCACTCGGTGAGGTAATTTATAAGTTAATATTCTTTTATTATGTTGTCAAAATAATTAATAATCATTTATATCAACTGATAGTTAATACGAACTAACTTATCCCAGTTATGAATATACATGTGTACAGATTACATATACAGTAACTATTGACTTATGCATGTATTGTTATATCGTATTTTGACTACGAATACAGGTAGTTTATGGAGCTGGTTTATAGAACTATTTGCCGAAGAGGCAAGCGAATATACGGTGATATTATACCATCACCGTTTCCAGACCGTAGATTACTCGTTGTTAAGCAGGTATTATTCAAATATCTTATATATATATATGTGTGTGTGTGTGTGTGTGTGTGTGTCGTGTATGTGTATGTATATAGACGTGCTGATATACGTTTGTTTTAGCCTGTTGGTGTTGTGGGGACTATAACACCATGGAACTTTCCACTTGCTATGATTACCCGGAAGGTAATGGTTAATTATGCTTATCAAAACATTAAAGCTTAGTATTAATTTTATTTTTATTTCTTCTTATAATCAATACTTAGGTGGCACCAGCTTTAGCCGCGGATGTACTGTGGTTGCAAAACCTGCAGAATTAACTCCTTTAACTGCGTTAGCTGCCGCTGAGTTATCTATACGAGCTGGAATACCTAATGTAAGAGAGCATATGTACATA
This sequence comes from Selaginella tamariscina, assembly GCA_003024785.1. NCBI lineage: Eukaryota > Viridiplantae > Streptophyta > Lycopodiopsida > Selaginellales > Selaginellaceae > Selaginella > Selaginella tamariscina. Next base: position 945,907 of record PUQB01000019.1, read on the forward strand.
GAGTGGGTGTGTGTGGTTGTGTTGATTGTGCTACATTATATAGAATCACTTCTATTATATATTAATTTTGTCATTTTATAATATCCAGTTTTTTATATTTTATAATATCTTTTGTACATTCATAGTTGATTTCATATTTGGAGAAATATAATGACCTTTAATATATATTAAATGATTAATGTAGATTTATATTTATAGAATATAGTGGACTTCAAAAACTTGTTTTATAATTGATTATACGATATTATAATATGTTATAATAAGGGATTGTTTAATTATAGAGGTTTTTCTAGGGTGTTATAAACATTGTCATGGGAAATGCACCAGAAATTGGTGCTGCGCTTCTGGAGAGCACTAAGGTACTTATGTATACATATAGACATACATATACATATGTATATGTATATGTGTATGTATAGATGTATATCGATCAGAGCTAGAATCTGTAGGTTGAGCTCTTGAAATGATTTAATATTTATAAGTTAAATTCATATATAATAACTATAATGAATATTAAATTATATTATATTATTATAATATTAATATTTGACGAGCTCTGCTGATATCCATATATATGTATATATATTTTTATGTGTTTTTTAGTTAATTTGTTCAAACTAGGTCCGGAAAATCTCATTTACGGGTTTCAACTATGGTTGGCAAGAAACTGATGGCAGGAGCTGCAGAAACAGTAAAACGGGTATATATATATATTAAGTTTAACGTTGTATATGTATATCTTACTATTGTATATGTATGTATATTAGTTTCACATAAGTTTGACACATGTTTCACATCTCAGTTATCACTAGAGCTTGGAGGGAATGCACCAAGCATCATATTAGATGATGCAGATATTGATGTGGCAGTTAAAGGAACTGTAAGTAAAAATGAATGTTTTTATTAAATATGTTTAATTAACAAATGTATAACATTAAATATGTAATTTAGTATATTATAGTTTCTGTGTTGTTTACATAGCTGGCTTCTAAATATCGAAACAGTGGGCAAACATGTGTTTGTGTTAACAGAGTTCTGGTACAAGATGGTATGATATTATTAAAACATTCTCTCTCTCTCTCTCTCTCTCTCTCTCTCTCTCTCTCTCTCTCTCGCAATTACACATTTAATAATGTAGCTTTTACTTTCTTTGTGAAGGTATATATGAAGTTTGCAGAAGCATTTCTCAAAGCAGTATCAGAGCTTAAGGTGGGAAACGGTCTAGAGGAAGGTGTTACACAGGTAATCAACGTTATTATTAGTATTAATTTTTTATTATTGTTTCAGTAGTAGAGATAGATATTTTTTAATTATTAACATTATTTAACTGTATACTTCTATTAATATAGTATTAATAATGATATTATATTAATTTATTTATGTAGGGTCCCTTGATCAATGAAGCGGCTTTACATAAGGTAATAGAAACATTCTTTTTCTTAATTATTTATATTAACGTGAATTATACAGGTTGAGAAGCATGTACAAGATGCTTTATCTAAGGTAAAATAGTACACACACACACAACACACACACATATATCAACATTTTAACTTTATAATGTAATCAATTAATAATAGTTAAATATTACGGTAAGATATATGTTTATACAGGGGGCAAAACTATTAACAGGAGGCCAAAAAACATAAACTCGGTGCAGCGTTTTACGAGCCTACTGTGTTGGGTGATGCAACTGAAGAGATGCTAATTATGAAGTAAGTTTCAAACATACTTATTAAAACTTATTACTTTAACAAAATAAAACTTTTTAAGTTTTTAAGTCATGATTAATAAAATATTAATTAAACCTTACTTAATAGATAAGATATAATTAAGAAATTTAATTTAATATTACAGAGAGGAAGTTTTTGGACCTGTGCTCCTTTAGTTAGATTCAAAACAGATGAGGAAGCCATCAGAATTGCAAATAATACTGAGTTTGGTAAACCTTTTGCTGATATAAATAATATCACTATTATATACTATTCATGCATTAAATTTACAATAATAATATTACTATATATTATCTATCTGTATATACTTATAGATATTGGATTATTATATTACATTCATTATATATATATATATAGACACACACACACACACCACACACATGTATACGCGCATGCAGACACACATATATATTGTATTACAGGTTTAGCTGCATATTTATTCACGGAGAATATCTCAAGAGCTTGGCGCGTGGCTGAAGCATTAGAATATGGAATGGTGGGATTAAATGAAGGAGTTATATCTACTGAGGTAAACTAATTTATTAAGTTGAAATGAAATTAATAATATAAACTATATAATTTAAATGCTTTATAGTTATCTGAAATGTTATATTCTATTTTGTTTAACTGTGAAGGTTGCCCCGTTTGGAGGTGTGAAGCAGTCTGGTCTTGGACGTGAAGGGTCCAAATACGGGATAGAAGAGTATTTGGAGGTCTCTCTCTCTCTCTCTCTCTCTCTCTCTTCTCTCTCTCATATTGTTTTCTGATTTGATACAGATGAAATACATATGCATGGGGAACATTAAATAAAGGATAATGTAAGTCATATATAATTTAATGGTTTACTATGCTTCTATAGTCACATGATCTGTTTTATATCTAAAACACTTGGTGTTGTGTGTGTGTGTGTGTGTGTGTGGTGTGTGTGAAAGAGAGAGAGAATGTTGGGTAATTCATTTATTTACATGTATACATAACGCACGGTGTGTGTAACATATATACATGTAGAAAATGTGTGATTAGGACCAAAAAGGCTCGCCTCGTACGCACACACAAATATATTTCATGGAAATATATATACACAGTAAACATGTATATGTGTATTAAACATGTATAGCACAAAGTGTATAGAAATGTATAGAGGTTAAAAAATATATTTTTAAATATTAAAAATATATAAAAAGATGTCAATATATACAATTGGAGGATTTTTAACATAGTAATAAACTTATGATAAAAAATTAAAATTAATGGTAATAAAATATTTTTAATTTTCTTACAGTAGTGAATATTTTATAATTAAAATTATTGAAGCTCTAATAATATCAATTCCAAGATATTTGACATTGTAGCAGAATATCACATTAACCAACTCAAGTGTCAAATATACTACAATTAAAACTATTTATAATACTCAAAAGTATAAATGTAAGAATATATTTCAATATCCTTAAACATAAGTGTGTCTATAATATATATATTATATATATATAATATATTATTTTACAACAGTGAACCTTAATTGCATTTAAGTGTTAATTGTACAATAACATAATAAATATAAGGCCATAGGTTTCAAATAAATGTAATAATCACTTACAATAAATGTAAATGTAAGACAAATAAAAGTATAAATATAAAAATATCCTCTAATATGAAATATAATAATATCTTTAATTTATCATTCAAACCAAAGTATAATTGCAAGAATATTTTTTAATTGATGCATAATAAGAGTAAATAAACACTACATTGAAATTAAAAAACCAAATTAACATTCAAAAGACAAAAAAAAAACATTATTAAAATGATATGGGATGACTTTCATTCAAATTATAATCTCTTAAATAAAAATATAAATGTAAAAATATTTTTCAAATGATATATACTTGAGAATTAAAAAATATTTATTTAATGCATTTAATTTATTGTATTGATACATCCTCTTTCTATTTTCTTAATAATAATAATTTCTTCAGATGTCTCTTTTATTATCAAAATTACAAGTTAATTACGATTTCTTCTTTTCTAATTATGAAATTAATATTTTTATAATATTAATTATTATGTGTTCATACTTTCAAACTTATATACTTTTAAATATTTATATTAACTTATTATTTTTGGTGATGTAAACTTATTAATAATAATTCTAAATTCAATTAAATGCGAAATTCATATTCCTTATTACACCATTACTTATTAAAGTATTTAATATTCAAAAAAAAAAAAAACATATATGTATTGATGATCATGTATGAAGATTTTTAAGTTAAGTATAATGAAAATGTAATATATGAACAAGTGAGATTTTAATGAAGAATCTTTCATAAAAATTATAAACATCATTGAGAATATTTTATAAAGTAAGAAATATATAAATATTTTAATTTTAAAATATGCTTTAGTTACCAATGTGAAAAAAATAATTAATAAAGGAAAACCCAATAGGCTTTCTCATGTTTTTTTTTTTATGGGGGATTTTTGAAAAAAATCTTATAAAAATCAAATCAAATTGTGTTTTTAAACTATAACAAGTGAATAACAAAAAAATAAGAAATTTATATACAGATATATTAATATTATAAATAAATTTTCTAAGTATTGAGATTTCATTGCTACTTAATAAATTAAGTCATCTATTATTATTTTATAAGAATTTTTTGAGTGTGTTTTTCATTCATATATTTAATTCATAAATTTAAATTCTTAAACAAAGTATATTGATTTTAATTATTATAATTAAAATTTAAAATTTATTAATTAATATATTCTTTAGAGGTGACTTTTAAGATTATTTTAAAATTTAATATGAGAAAAATAAAGGTGCAATTAATTATGTTTTTGTGCATGTTTAACTTACAAGTTGCAAGTGGTCTTTCAAACTTGACAAATTAATATATTAATTAAGTGCATATAATCATTTATATAGTGTTTGTGTTGTATGTATATTTAATGTTTATTTATAAGATTTATAAAAGTATATATTTCCAAATGGTAACAAACTCTAGTAAATTATAAGGAATTAAAATCTATTATTGAAAATGCTAATTTAAAATATATAAGATTGATGTGTGTTTGAAACATTATATCCTTATACGCTGATTTGTTAATATATTTAAAGTATGGTGTTAATTATTATAGGAAGGATTATTTGAAAATATATATATTTTAAAGTTATGAATCGTTTTCATATCATTTCTCAACTCTAACAATAATATTAATGCCATGATTTAACAAACTTTATAACAATAATAATAAGAAATATTCAACTAATGATTTTTTTAACATCATTATTAATGCCAAGATTTAATAAAATTTATGACAAATCATAATAAAAAATATTTAAAAATAATTTTTTAAGTATTCCAATTAATGCTAAAGCATAGAACTCTTTGAAGATTTATATCTAGACTTTACTTTGGAAATTAAATAATATTAATTATGAATAACAACATACCTCTTAAGTTCTCTATTAGGCTAGCTTTAATGTTGTTACTTTTTATTATTTCAATTATTTATCATTTAAATTATTTTTAATATATTTATAAGTTTTAAACGACCAAAAACACTTAATGTGTATTGTGAATTTGTTTTGGAAGTTGTTGCAACTTTAAAATGATGTTCTTTATTGAGATGTCTTTAAATTAAATTATCGACAAAGTTTATTATATTAAAAAACCCTTTCTACATGAGTTAGAATAATAAATATCGACTAAATAATTCATTCTTAATAGTATTTAATCAAATATTAAAGTTAGTATTGAGGTTAACAAATTTATAAAAATCTCAATTATGATTGTTCAAAATATAAATTGATACGATATCATTATTTCATGTTATATATTGTAGGCCTTTACATTTCGAACAATATAGATTGAAGTAAATCATTTTAAACATCTATAAAGTTGACTAATATTGACTAACATGTAATGTCTATATTTAAAACCTAGAGCACAAAATAGACAACTTAATATATTTTTATGAATTATACTAAATTAAAAAGTATAATAATAAAACTTATAAATTTTTTAACAATAATATTTTTAATAAATGATAAACATGAAAGTCTATATATGCAACTAAAATCTAATACAAAAATAAGTGCCAGAAAATCATAAATAAGTGCCAGAAAATTATTATTTAAATCATTGAAGTTTCTTGAGGTTGAACTGCAATATTTTGAACTTATTTATGTAACTTTCCTGTTCAAATGTGCATGCTCAAGAAAGGGCATATATGTCCCAGCTTTCTTTCATGTATTATATACATACACACACAAATGCACAACCACACATGTGTCTATATGCAATCATACACACACACAGTATGTGTGTGTGACGTCGAACAAATATTTAGATCAACTTGCAGTTGGATCTTATTGTTAGGAACCACTACGTACAAACTAGAGACCCTCACAAAACCACCCGACCTCCCCGAGCTGTCTCTAGTCTCCACACGCTCTCTCCAAAAAGGCTTCCAATAATAGTGTGCCCTTAATTCTTCCTTAGATCTAGGTATAGCTCCCTAGGAGCTTATACCTTTTGGGGAATATTCTTTGATTCGTTATATGGGTCATAACAATCCTCCCCCATTAGCAAGTCCTTGTCCTCAAGGGCAGTATAACTTACTCAATTGGTCCTGTATCATTAGCCTCGTACATCCACAAAGAATCTACCCGGGACTCGTTCCTTGTGAGTACTCTCTTTAACTGGCTAACGTGAAACACTGGGTGCACCCTCACTCCTTCTGGCAGCCGTAGTCGATATGCCACCTTACCGATACGCTCCAGAATCTCATAAGGACCTGAGTACCTGGGAGACAACTTATCATTGCGTCCCTTCCGTAAGGCCACAACTGTGTTCCGCCTTACATGTGTGGCAAATACCACTCGGAGATATACATAATCCCCACCTGGAACTCTCGGAAGCTTCTGTGCTCATTAGCAAACTTGATAGCTCGGCTCTGAGCTGCTTGTAAGTTCTTCTTGCACAAACTCTGAATGTTTTCAAGTTCAACACTCAGATCTTTAGCTTCCTCATCCATGTTGCCTTGAGCCTTCTTACTTGCTAAACCGAGCTCAAAAGCTGTCTTGGGATGTCGTCCAAACATAGCATAGTATGGACTCATTCCAATGCCACTGTGCTGGCTGTTATTATAAGCAAACTCGAGTAATGGAATATACTTATCCCACTGACCTTCCTTCTGGTTAATAGTGCACCTTAGCATATCTTCCAGAACTTGGTTCACCCTCTCTGTTTGCCCATCTGTTTCGGGATGATCTCCTACACAGCTTAAGCTTCACTTCTATGCACTTAGAAAAGCCTCTCCAAAAGCTAGAAGTGAACTTGGAGTCCCTATCACTTACAATATCATCTGGAAATCCGTGGATAGGAAATACATGTTGTAAATACATCGTAGCCAGCTCGGATGCATTCACATTCTTCCCCAAGGGAACTAACTTGACAAACTTTGTCAACCTGTCCACAATGACCCACACCTGTTCATTCTGCCTCTGTGTCCTTGGCAAATGGGTGACAAAGTCCATAGAGATACTGCCCCATCGCCTGTCTGGAATAGGCAATGGTACTAATAGCCCACCTGGTTTCTCCCTGGGCACCTTTACTTGCTGACACTTGTCACAAGTCCTGCAGTACTCTATGATATCAGCTTTCATATTCCTCCAGTAGAACCTCCTCTTGATCAACTCATACGTTTTCCTCCCCCCAAAATGACCAGCCTCCGGGCGATCATGATGAAAATATAGTACCTGGTTGATCAAATGGTCCACACGAGGAAGGTACACACGGCCATTGTAGTACAAAACCCCATCCTGAAATGAGAATGGTGGCTCTAGCTGTCCTGAGCTCCTGCACCTCGGCGTCTTGTGCTTGAGCATGTTGAACTACTTGGCTAAACTCACTGACCGTCCTTGTTAATGCATTACATAAGCGTGTTTGGAATTCTCCCACTACTGTGGCTCTCCTAACGCGTGACAAAGCATCTGCCACCACGTTAGTCTTTCCTGCGCGATGCTCAATAGGAAATTCGCCAAACTCCATGAGCTTAACCATCCAGCGAGCTTGCCGAGAGTTTAACTCTTTCTGTGTGAACAGATACACCAAAGGCTTGTGATCTGTAAACACCTTGAAACTTGCACCATAAAGATAGTGCCTCCAAACTCGTAATGCATTAACAATAGCCAGTAGTTCTTGCTCATACGTTGAGTTTGCTCTGCAGGATTCAAAGTACGACTCTCATAAGCAATAGGCCTTCCCTCTTGCATAAGTACAGCTCCAATGGCCACTCCACTTGCATCACACGATACCTCATAAGGCTTAGAGGGATCTGCAATACATAAAACTGGTGCACGTACCAAAGCTTGTTTCAAAGCTTGGAAACTGCTCTCTCTCTGAAGCACTCCATGCAAAGGGAACGTCCTTCCTTAGCAACCTAGTTAACGGAGAAGCTTTCTTGGCATAATCCTTGACATACCGCCGGTAATAACCAGCCATGCCCAAGAAACTCCGTAACTCTTGTGCATTGCTAGGAACTGGCCATTGCTCCACCACTGCCACCTTCTGTGGATCAGTCTTCACTCCACTTGGCGTCACAATGTGACCCAAATACTCCACTTCGCACTGAGCAAATGCACATTTGCTCTTCTTTGCATAGAGCTTGTTCTTCCTCAGCAATTGAAGAACTCTCCGCAAATGCTCCACATGCTCCTTCATATTCTTACTGTAAATAAGAATATCGTCGAGGAAGATCTCCACAAAGTCATGCAAGTAGTCACCAAACACCTCAGTCATCAACCGAGTGAATGTGGCTGGGGCATTTGTTAAGCCAAATGGCATAACAGTGAACTCAAAATGCCCGAAGCTAGTGTTGAAAGCAGTTTTGTAGATATCTGCCTCCTTCACAGCAATCTGATGATACCCGCTACGCAAGTCTATCTTGGTGAACACTCTGGCTCCACCGAGATGATCCATGATAGTATCCACACGCATGGCATGGGCATCCTGTCCTTCACTGTTTGCTTGTTGAGAGCTCTGTAGTCTATGCACATCCTCATGGTGCCATCCTTCTTCCTGACAAGCAATACTGGTGCACCAAATGGAGACTTGCTCGGTTGTATGAAGCCATATTCCAATAGCTCCATCACTTGTCTCTTAACCTCTTGCTCCTCAGCATGGCTCAGTCGGAACGGCTTACGGTAAATGGCTTTCGTACCCTGTTCCAACACAATCTCATGCTCCACACCTCTTGCAGGTGGTAAGCCATGAGGTAGCTCAGGAGGGAAGACATCAGCAAATTCCTCAAGGACAACTTGCACAGCAGCCTCGCCCAATGTGACATTAGAAGAATCTAACTCACGTATATACATCAGAAAGACTTGATCTTCTTTATTACGGAGATATTTCTTCAAAGACATAGTAGAAAGATACTTGTTTGGAGACTCAAGCCTTGTTCCAAACCAATCTTTCACTCCACTGTACTCAAGCTTCACTCGCTTGATGCTCCACTTGATCTCAGGATCCACACGCTCCAGCCAGCTCATCCCAAGGATGAGGTCCACACGCGCTAGCTCCGCAAGAAGAAAGTCTCCACCAGCTGAGTTTTGCCAACCGTCAGCTGTAACTCCTCCACACAAGCATTCCAGCTCTGTGTGACAGTAGCTGAGCCCTCAATCTCGTATTGAGGCACAGTCTTCATGGGCAAGCTGCACTCCTGCACTAACTTTGCTGATACAAAGTTATCGCTACTTCCGCTATCCAAGAGGATTCGCACTGGACGTTCACCAAGTCGTCCCTCCACCACAATAGCACGTGTGTGTGGCTCCTCCCGTGCCATGCAGTTTACCTGTCGAGCAAGAACAGACAAAAATTTACCTCGTGGTTTAGAACTATCTCCCTTGTGTTCCTCTCCACGCTCCATCTCCTGAAGCTTCTTAGGTGTCTCCTTGTCCTTGTCACCATTGAACCCCTTGCCCTTGGGCTTGTTCCTCCTGGGACAATTGGCCTTCCAGTGTCCCACCTCTCCACACAGGTGGCAACGTTCACTATCAAACACCTTGACAATCTTCTTAGGCCGTTGTCGGTGCGATAAGAACTAGAAGCTACCAGCTTGGACTTCGGCCTAGCACGATGGCTATTCCCTCTATACTCCTGGTGCTCACGAGGACTTGGAGAGGTGCTCCTACCACGCTTCTTGCCATGTCTCATTCTCCTTAAACACCTTATCCTCCTCATTTAGCAAGCGAGCATATTCGAACAGCTCCTCTAAAGTCTTGGACTGAATTACCGAGTTAAGATGTCTACGCAAGTTAGCACTTCGCAGCCCATCTACAAAATAATCCTTCTGCTGGTTGACAGACACGTCAGGTACACGGCAAAGTAATTGACTCAATTTCTCAATGTAATCGTCCAAGGTCATCTTCCCTTGCTCTAAATGTCGCAATTCACGCCTTGCATGAGACACATCGAACCGAGGAGCATACTCTTCTTAAATAGCTCAGAGAACTCCTCCCAAGTTGCAATCATCTCCTGGTGAGCTAACTGGCGCTGATTTACTCCTTGTGCAGTGAGCAAGTTCGCTGCTATCTCAAGCCAAACTCATAGCCTCATCCGCAGATTCTTTACCGGTAAAAGGTGGAATGCGAAGACGATCTAGCACCCTGCTCTTACTAGTCACGGTTCCTTGAGCAAGTTGATCTTCAATAGTATCCAACCGCTCACGAATCACCTCCAAAGAACCAATCACGTACTCTTGAAATTGCTTGGAATCCTTCGCCATAGCGTATAATTTGAGCACAATTTCCTGGTTCGTCCACTCCTCATTGGTGTTGTCTTTTCCTTCCCACCGGTCACTCATCTCGAACCTGGCTCTGATACCAATTGTTAGGAACCACTACGTACAAACTAGAGACCCTCACAAAACCACCCGACCTCCCCCGAGCTGTCTCTAGTCTCCACACGCTACTCTCCAAAAGGCCCTTAATTCTTCCTTAGATCTAGGTATAGCTCCCTAAGAATATTCTAGCTTATACCTTTTTGGGGAATATTCTTTGATTCGTTATATGGGTCTAACACTTATCTCATGGATCACCACATTTCATGAGATTCAATGCCTATACAAGGAGTTTATAAATAAATAATATATATATTATATATAAATAAAAACTACTGCATAAACTCATCACATGTTGATTATAATATATTATTCTTCTTTCCCACAAATACGAGTGAACAAGACTTTAACAAGTTTTAAAGTGTGAATATGCCTGCATATGCATGTGTGTATGGGCACTTGGGCATTGGAGAGACTCACTCCTTTTAATAGTATTAATATAAACTATGTTAAAATACAAATTAAGGTATTAACATATATATTAAAGTAAGATGTAAGTCTGGTTGTTCACACGTCTTAGGCAATACAAAAGTATTTTTATTCATTGTATGTATCTTATTTAATATTATGGAATTTATAGAATTTCCTTTCTTGTTACTGTTCTAGAGTGTTCTTAATATTGCATTTAAACCATTGAATTTTAAAAATTGATTTTTGAATGGGCCAAACTCGACTTTTAAAATGTCTTGAACACAACCTGTTAAAATATTATAAATTAAAAGTTTTTAATAAGTATATGAATATTCAATTATAAGTTTAATAATAAGTAAATACAAGAACACCAGATCTGCATTTTTAAAAAAAATGCACATTGTAATTAAAATAGGCATGTTTATAATCCCATTTCTTAATAATATTAACAATTTTTAAAATTTAAATAGCATTTTTAATATTAAATGAATATTTTTTAGAATAATATATGTTTAAAGAAAGATTTAAATATATATTTATTAAATAATTAATTAAGAATTAGAACTTAAATTATTTAATATTTATTTTAGATTTTCATTTTCATATATTATGCCCATTTTAGTTACAACTCGCATAAAGTCAAATATTTGTAAATGCATTTTGAAAATAACATTTTCTCTACTTAAAGAATATTTAAAAACTTATATTTATATTCATCAAAAAATTCTTACGTTGGTTAGAAAAATGTTAATAATTTATTTATTTAATCATTATTATTATTTTTAGTCTTTGTGAAAAGAAAAAAAATCATATACTAAGTTTAAAGCCATTGTCCTAAAGGGATTATTCTATTTTAGATTCGAAATTGTTTGGCAATATTGCTATTTATATATATATATTAGCTTTAAAATTTCATAATAATATTTAAAAATTTCTTAAATCTTTTTTATAAATTCAACATTCCACATTTGCTCTGAATTTTAATACATCAATTGAAATAAATAAATTATATAATAATAGTGATTATCACTGAGAATAACTATTAATTTACTATTGAATAAATAACCAAAACGAAATATTCAATATATACCTAAGTATATTTCAACAATTAAGATTAATTTAATTAAATATTAATTTGATCAATAATTTATTTTATTGTACTAGGTACCACCTTAAATTAGAAAACTAAATACATATTATTTAAAATATTAATATATTCTAGCTTAAAAAGACAATTACTGAGTTTACACAATATAAAGAAATAATAATTTTAGCTTAATAATTCATAAAATTTAAATTTAAGTTTCAGATTTGCATTTATATTTTTTGTAAAATTTAAGGGACATATACTTAAACATTAACTTGGAAAGTTCAGTATGGAGGTTGCCTGTTTATGGTAGCAAAACATATATATAACTTTCCTTTGTTTCTGTTATATACTTTTTTAAATATAATTTAGTGAACTAAATGCTAAATAATATTCTTGGGATATACTGAATATGTATGGTATAATTAGTGTTTTTCAACAAGCCCTAACCTAAGTCAGATGGCGTCTGCGAGACTGATGATGTGGTAGTTCTGGTTTCGCGAGGTGTTAAGCTCCCGTGGCGAGCATTCTCAATGGCGCTGTGGCTTTGCTCGTATCTCCTTCAGTATTGGGCAGCGGCGAGTTGTTGTTGGAGGAATTGGGCGTTCAGCAAGGCGCGCGAGCCTACGGATTGAAGCCGCACAAAGGGGCGCTATTCCTGGAAACAGATCAAGGCAGCGGAGATTCTCCTAGGGTAGACGATAAAGTCCATGTTTTCGTGGTAAAGCCGGCTCAATCCGACATCAGCGATTCTGATGGTAAGCTTCTCAAAATCCAGATCCTTAATTTCCTGTTCTATATTCTTGATTCCAGTAATCAAGCGGAAGCTGGAGGAGATTGGCGCGCATTTGTGGCGCGTGGATTCGGAGTTGAAGAGAATCAAGTATGCTCCCAGCCAGACAGATTATGTGGCAATCGGCAAGGAGTTCCAGGGGAGGAAAGATTGGGTGGAGTCCCATTCCGTTTTCCAAACTTTTGATGTGACTGATCGGTGATCGATCTGAAGATTAATTATTTAGAAAATGTTAAATATTATTTTTAATACAATTTAAAATATGTTTTAATAATAAAAAATTAATAAAGTTTTGCTGAGTAACAATCGTCATCTTCCCGCCACAAATAATCCAAAAGATGCAGTAAATCATCGGAATATTCCTCAATATGACAATAAGAACTGTTCTCACTGCCAACATGACAATATTTTGTGCGGTAATTACAAAAGATGTGCATGCGTGTGTGTGTGAGAGAGAGAGTACTATTACTGTATATAATAGATTAAAACTATTTGAAAAGTTTAATAATTAAGCATACCGCAGTCATTGGTCTTGGATCCTCATCACGAGCATATTGCTGTTACATGATCACGGAATATGCTATGAAGATCCAGTAAATCACATTGTTGACCAATAAGCTCGATACGACGATGTTATAACATTAATTAGAATCACCATAGTAAAATACATACTACATACTATTTCAACTAAGTGATAAGCATAGCACTAAACAGAAATAAATAAGTATTACTTATTATGAAAGTTTATACATTATAACTAACTATAACTATAACTATAAAATTTAATAAAGTTAATTAGTTCTACATTTGACGAAATTCAGTTATATTTAATAAATGATATTAGTTGCTTAATAAATAATAAAATATATACATTTTTCATTAAATAAAATAATCATGTTAATAAGTATACCTTGACACATAGAACCTTTGAAATGCATACTTCCAATTTAACAGATTTCTTTGAGGCTCTTTCCGGAAGATCATGGAGGCAAAGATCATGGCATTTTCCACGTCGTGGATGTAATATTCCGCTGAAAGCCTTGTCATCATTGCCTCTAGTACATCACTCAGCATAAAAGTGCATGCGTGCATGTGTGTGTAGAGAGATAGAGAGAGAGAGAGAGAGAGTATACACGTATATAGTAAGCACGTTGTATCGCACACACACACACACATATATATATGCATGTATATATGTGTGTGTATACACACACACACACATGCATACATACATTATATATACATAAATTGTAAATGCTCACCAACAACAGAAAAGGAAAACAATGCCCCAGTCTGTGGAGAGATTGGTTCCCAGTTGTCAGTACTTACACTAGAAAATAATTATTAGAATTTTCGCCAAATAAATAATGGTAAAACCGTTTTTCAAATGAACTTTACAAATAAACACAGGTAAGTGTGTGGCGTGAGTGTGTGTGTGTGTGTGAGTGAGAGAGAGAGAGAGGGAGATGCAGTTACGGTTTATATTTACTTCAATAACTTTTGATCTCTATATAACTACCATAACTACTTAAATGTCTCCCCATGAGTTTAAATAAAGATATGATTATACAATCTTAACTTATATACCCCTATACGATCTTTTTTTAAACCTCATTTCTCTATACAAGTATTTATAATAAATCACAACACACACACACACACACACACAAGTATGCTCCCAGCCAGACAGATTATTTGGCAATCGGCAAGGACTTCCAGTGGAGGGAAGATTGGGTGGAATCCCATTCCATTTTCGACACTTTTGTTGAGATCGATGTGATGGACCAGGTGAAAAGTTTGCTACAGAAAATCGTGATCGGGTTTAAACGTAAGGAGAAGGAATCTGAGAAAGATGCAGCGAAGCGGTACGAGGAGGAACTCTCTGGCTACAGTTTCAAGGACTTAAGGTTAGCGGAAGCCGAAGCAGAGCAAAGGAACGCAGAGATGGAGGGTCGTTTCAAGAAGTATGGTGCTCCAAAGGGGGAGGAGGTGGTGCAGCTGGCCACGGGAGGGTCTGTCGCCTGCTGCAAGCTGCTGCAATTTGCTACAGGGCTGAGGACACCCATAGGTGTGGCATTTCTAATGCTGCTGTTCGTCCAGACTTGGCTTACTTCGATAGTTTATCTGCCGGTCGCGACTTTTCTGTCATGGTTATTCCAGCACAGCTGAAGGAAAGCCTTGATATGGCCGACGTAATAGCCGAGGCAATTGGGGAGCTGATTTCCAGGCTCAGGGACATTCTAGATGTCCAGCACCTGTGCGTATGGGTATATAGCCGATGGGGAAAAGATCATGATCATTAGGCTCAGCAGGTCGGACACGGGTACGGAACATGTTTCACGCACCGGGTGGCTGAAGCTGGACTTTAGCCCCACGTCTTATGGGCTTTTGAAGCTGCTATACTCCCATCAAGAAATTCACGGGTATATGCCACCTCCTCCCATCCCGGCGTTCACGGACAGGGGGTAATCGAACGGTTAAAGATCTGAGGCCTTTGGCAAGCAAACTTCCTCGAGATGGATCCTCGAATAGCAGGGGAGTTGTCGTATACCAGGCGAAAATGGAGGGGTAGGAGGTTGTCGTGAAAATAGGGTCTCATCTGCAGGAGGAGGTACAAGCTATGTTGGAGTTGCCCCAGGATATTGGGTCGTGCCATTGCTGGCATATGAATATCAGGAAAAGGTTTTTGAAGGGCGGGACTACCTCATTACACACCATGTTTCACGCCTCTGACCTTGACTTGAGTGTGGAAGTTCTACTGGATGTGATAAGCCAGATTGGTAAGACGGTCCATGAACTTGGGAAAGTAGGGGCGTTCCACGGAGACATCTCGTTTGGCAACATCGTCTATGCATGGAACCCTTTCAAGGCATATTTGATCGACTTGAGGTCTGCTTCAACTCATTACAAGGACCGCTATTTTGTTCATGTCCTATGGCGTACTGGTAAGACTCAAGTGTACCGTCTCCATGGAATTGGAGAGCCTCCTATATGTGCTCATTTACATCGCCGTGGAAGGCCGAGTTCACTGGAAGAACTGTAAGTCTTATGGTCATATGGCTCGATGAAGCTGAATGCTTATGGTTGGATAAACGATTCACCGAGTTGGTGTTAAGGAGGTGCAAGAATGATGGTCTCCGAATAGTTATTTCGAAGCTACGCGCAGCCACAGTACCGTGAAGATGTTACTTATGAAAAGTTTGCTGAAGAGTTTACGGACTGCTTAAACGTAATAAAACAACAGTAATATTAGTATGTACCAGGAATGTTCTTTTGGCATATGCTTTGGATATTTTGAAGCCCTTACACTTGGGATACAATAATTCCAACAGTGCAAGTTTTATGAGGTTTTTTATTAATAGTAAAAGTTATTGCAAGTTTTATGGGTTTTTTTAATTAATAATAAAGTTATTACAAGCAAATGGACCCAAAAGATTAGACAAAGGGAGGAAGGATTAGATCATCCATGTGAACGAGTACGATGGAAGTAACATGGCTGCATTTTGACCGTTCAATTTTCTTATGGACGGGAGTGATGGATCTTTCAAGAACAATATGTTAATTGTTTTTTACAAGAAGGACATGGCGCCCGTGATTCCAGCTCCAGTAAGAGGTCGCTGTCTACCTTAATTACTAACATTGAAACACTCCGATATGTTCAAATCAAAGTGGTGTCAGTAAGTATACACACATGCACACACATATAAACGTATATACATTATGTACGCGAGTATGTTGACATGTAGGCGATAATCTCAAGCTTTACAAACTTTGATAAACTCTACGCCCTAAACACTATTTAAATCCTGCTTAAATCATAATAATCTATTAATATGATTTGTGTATTAATTTTTCTATTAAATATTTATAGGCATTTACCTCTTCCTTGTGTGTACACATCGGTCACTGTGTTGCCAAGCAAGTCAGTATTGTTAGAGGATAAAAGAACCTTTACCTCAAGTTGTTTCTAGCGTGGGGATGGCATGCCTGGATAGGTGTGTGCGTGCGTGCGTGCGTGCGTGTGTCAACAGGTGTGTGTATGTGTGTGGGTGGGTGGTGTTGTGTATTGTGTGTATGTATGAGCGGCACCGCCATTGGCCTGCGTCATAGCTCAAACATGGGGTTACAGTTTGCTTCTCACACACATACACACACGCACGCACACACTAGGAGTACAATCCTCCAGAAAACAGCGTCCAAAGATATTAAATTTTTATGTATAAATGCACTACAGTAAGTTAAAACGATAATATATTAATTAGGTAATCTGCTGTGGTTAAAATATATAGTGTGTTAGTCTCAAGCACTGTGCCAAGGAATGATGCGAGGGAATATTTCTTTAACATTCTATATGCGTCAGAAATCAATCACTATTCAAATACAGTGTCTGAACGACTACATAGGTTGTCTTATGCATGTATGTATGTGTGTACATGTGAGTATGTATGTCTGTATTAATATTATCTATTATTATTATTATTATTTAATATATAATAGATATTGCTAATACGTGTTTTAGAAATTTTCCGTCAAATAAAGCTTTCCTGTATTAGACATAGAGAGCGCCTTTGATGCTATATGTGAGAACTCAAAAGGAAGGTATGTTTACGTGCATATGTGTGTGTATGTGTGCATATACACATTTATTTATACATATGATTGTGCACACATTTATAATTATATATTTATTAATTTTTTATTTTTTTTGTACATTGAAATTTATTTAATGAAATTATTTAACAGGCGACTGTCAACTTCCAAGGCAGTGGGAAAGGATTATAACTGGCTTTACTTCTCATTATTGTTTGCGAAATGAAAGATGCAGACTGATATTCTGTAAATGTATAATTTATCTCATGTATATGTGTGTGCACGCGTATGTATATGTATATATATGTGATGATTGTGTTTGATGTTTTAGAAGCATGTATGCATATCCTACAATATGCTTAAACTGACTAAAGAGTGCATTTTGCTTGCAAGGTTAAGTATATTCTTTTCTATAATTGATTATTATAACAAATACTTATAGAAATTAAATATTTTGATAATTAGTTATATTATAGAAGATTAATATTTGATAGTCTATTATATTTAAAGAAATTCTTTTTTTTCTAACAATTTAAAATCTTAAAAGTATATTCAGTACCCAATATATTACCATTGTTATAAAAATTGCGGAAAACATTTAACTCAAACAAATACAAGTTAACGTTTCTTTATAAAATCATCAGACCACAACTCCTCCTCACTTCCGTAATTTAATCAATAATTTCATAGAATAAATAAATAAATATTTTTGGAGTAAAACATAATAGCTTTTAATGTTACAACATATATAACAATATACAAACTATCTAATTGGTAAGCACAGTAGCGTGTGTATTTATACAATCATAAACTTGGAGTGTCCTCTCAATATTTATAGAAAATTAAATATTTGATAACAATTATAACATTTCATTGAAATATTAAAACTACTTTCACTTAAAGCAGTTTACAAACGTCTCCATTATGAAGAAATTAATAAAAATTTCTATATCTTATTATTATTGTTATCATTTTTCTCTGAAAGAATTTAATTAAAAATTCTATATATTATTATTATCTTTAAAGTCTTTGTGAAAGAAAAATAAAATCAAACAATTGTATATACGTCCTATATATATATATTATAGAGAGAGAGAGAGAGAGAGAGAGAGAGAGAGAGAGAGAGACACGTCCAATAATTAAAAGCCGAAGGGATTTGTCATTTACAATAATATCTACATATTATATCAGCATAAAATACAAAAGGTTTCATTGGAACGTGCATGCGTGCGTGCTTGTGTGTGTGTGGAGAGAGAGAGAGAGAGATACACGTATATAGTAAGCACGTTGTATCGCATACACACACATGCATACATACATACATACATTATATACATAAATTGTAAATACGATAGAAAAGGAAAACAATGCCACTAGAATAACCCAACAGAAAATAAATTATTAGAATTTTGAAATTGAATAATTAAATTAACTACAGTAGCCTTAATTATTTTAAAGACTTTATTAGCTAAACTATTAACTTAAGTATAATTAAGAGTAGAATAAGTTTACTCGATCATGCGTGTTTTGGCTTGAGTTACATGCTCATGGAATATGCTATGAAGATCCAGTAAATCACATTGTTGGGCAATAAGCTCGATATCACGATGGAAAGACAAGAGCTCCGCTACTAAATCCTAGAATATCGTTTATTACATTAATTAGAATCGCCATAGTAATATACCACTATATTTAATATGTTAATATTATATATAATACTATTTCAACTAAGTAATAAGCATAATATAGTATGGCACCTCACAATCTTTGGTAAGAACTTTTATTTGGGAAGCACGTATAGCATTGACAACGTACCCCGAGAGCTGTAATAAGCACTGTGTGTGTGTGTGTGTGTGTAAACAATATTTTACCAGTTGTAATATGTAGGAATTGAGGCAGCAGATATGCGGACAGTTTCTGGAAACTTTGGTTTGAATACAGTCTCTAACTCTTCAATATCTTTCCTTACCAAATCTTATAACATTTGTCAAACGTCAATAAATACACACACACACACACACATACATATTTATTATTTATAATTTATTGATTAATAAAATTAACGTTTTCACTAAAACCTTGAATTGGAACGATGGTAGGTTGTTGTTCCATTGAAAACATTTCGCCAAATAAATAATGGTAAAACCGTTTTTCAAATGAACTCTACAAATAAACACAGGTAAGTGTGCGGCGTGAGTGAGTGTGTGTGTGTGTGTGTGTGTGTGTGTGTGAGAGAGAGAGAGAGAGAGAGAGAGGTTTATATTTACTTCAATAACTTTTGATCTCTATATAACCACCATAACTACTTAAATGTCTCCCATGAGTTTAAATAAGGATATAAACTTGATGCTTATACAATCTTATATACCCTCGTTTTTTAAACTTTATTTCTCTATACAAGTATTTATAATAAAATCACAACACACACACACACACACAGAGGCATGCACGCACAAACTTATGTTAGTGTTTACCTTCATCCAGCCTATCAAACGAATAAGAATCTCCTGATAAATTAAGTAGAAAAGACAAAGCTCCAGGTGGTTTATTTTGTGGAAATATCGCTTGGAAATTTTCAATCGCATCGATCGCTGGTTTTATTAGCACTAAACAGAAATAAATAAGTATATTTAGTAATAAAATATATTACTTAATTATGAAAGTAAATTAGCACCAATAATGCTACTACATTCTACATCTACGCTCTGTGTGTGTGCGTGTGAGGTGTGCATGTGTGTGTGGGAGAGAGAGAATGAGAGACTTACTTGAGACAATACTAGTATGTAATGCAACTTCATTCTTTGTTAACTTAGATTCACACTCGTTAATATTTTTTGGGCATGTAAGACTTGTTGAAACATCTTTGCAATATTCCTGAAAGAATGTGTTACCAGTGAGATATGTTGTTTGTTATTTATTAAATATAATTTAGTGCTAAATAATATTCTTAGAATATACTGAATATGTATGGTATATATATTTAATTGGTGTTTTCCAACAAGCCCTAACCTAAGTCTGATGGCGTCTGCGGGGGAGACTGATGATGTGGAAGTTCTGGTTGCGGAAGGTGTTGAGCTCCCCGCGCGAGCATTCTCAATGGCGCTGTGTCTTTGCTTGTATCTCCTTCAGTATTGGGCAGCGGCGAGTTGTTGTTGGAGGAATTAGGCGTTCAGCAAGGCGCCCTCGCCTACGCATTGAAGCCGCACAAGGGGCGCTATTCCTGGAAACAGATCGAGGCAGCGGAGATTCCTCCTAGGGTAGACGATCAAGTCCATGTTTTTCGTGGTAAAGCTCAGCTATTCTGATGGTAAGCTTCTCAAAAATCCAGGAATTTCCTGTTCTATATTCTTTCAAGCGGAAGCTGGACGAGATTGGCGCGCATTTGTCGCGCGTGGATTCGGAGCTGAAGAGAATCAAGTATGCTTCCAGCCAGACAGATTATTCGGCAATCGGCAAGGAGTTCCAGGGAGGGAAGATTGGGTGGAGTCCCATTCCATTTTCAACACTTTTGTTGAGATCGATGTGATGGACCAGGTGAAAAGTTTGCTGCAGAAAATCGTGATCGGGTTTAAACGTAAGGAGAAGGAATCTGAGAAAGATGCAGCGAAACGGTATGAGGAGGAACTCTCTGGCTACAGTTTCAAGGACTTAAGGTTAGCGGAAGCTGAAGCAGAGCAAAGGAACGCAGAGATGGAGGGTCGTTTCAAGAAGTATGGCGCTCCAAAGGGGAGGAGGTGGTGCAGCTGGTACACGGGAGGGTCTGTCGCCTGCTGCAAGCTGCTGGAATTTGTTACAGGGCTGAGGACACCCACAGTCGTGGCATTGCTAATCCAGACTTGGCTTACTTCGATGGTTTATCTGCCGGTCATGACTTTTTGTCATGGTTATTCCAGCACAGCTGAAGGAAAGCCTTGACGTAGCCGACGCGGCAATTGGGGCCCTGATTTCCAGGCTCAGGGACATTCTAGATGTCCAGCACCTGCGACGCTTTGGTATGGGTATATAGCCGATGGGGAAAAGATCATGATCATTAGGCTCAGCAGGTCGGACACGGGTACGGAACATGTTTCACGCACCGGGTGGCTGAAGCTGGACTTTAGCCCCACGTCTTATGGGCTACATATGCTTTTGAAGCTGCTCTATTCCATCGAGAACTTCACGGTATATACACCTCCTCCCATCCCGGCATTCACGACAGGGGATGGTCGAACAGTTAAAGATCCGAGGCCTTTGGCAAGCAAACTTCCTCGAGATGGATCCCTGAATAGCGGGGAGTTGTCGTATACAAGGCAAAAATGGAGGGACAGGAGGTTGTCGTGAAAATAGGGTCTCATCTGCAGGAGGAGGTACAAGCTATGTTGGAGTTGCCCCAGGATATTGGGGTCGTGCCATTGCTGGCATATGGATATCAGGAAAAAGTTTTTGAAGGGCGGGACTACCTCATTACCATGTTTCACGCCTCTGACCTTTGACTTGAGTGCGGAAGTTCTACTGGAAGTGATAAGCCAGATTGGTAAGACGGTCATGAACTTGGGAAAGTAGGGGCGTTCCATGGAGACATTTCGTTTGGCAACATCGTACTCATGGCGCCCTTTCAAGGCATATTTGATCGACTTGGGGTCTGCTTCAACTCGTTACAAGGACCGTTATTCTGGAACATTTTGTTCATGTCCTACGGTGTACTGATAGGGCAGAAGCGTACCGTTTCCATGGAATTGGAGAGCCTCCTTTATGTGCTCATTTACATTGCTGTGGAAGGCCGAGTTCACTGGAAGAACTGTAAGTCTTTGGTGCTGTGGCTGCGATGAAGGCTGAATGCTTATTGTTGAATCAACGATTCATCGAGTTGGTGTTAGGAAGGTGCAAGGATGATGGTCTTCAGATTTATTTCAAAGCTGCACTCCCTATTTGGCAGCCAGAGTACCGCGAAGATGTTACTTACGAAGAGTTTACGGACTTGCTTAAACGTGATAAGAATTAGAATTAACACTTACATTACTAGTTTTTTCATTATTCAGGAATGTTCTTCTGTCGTATGCTTTGAATATTTTGATTAAGTATGATTACCACCAACAGTGTGGGCGTTTTTTTTTATTAATATTAAAAGTTATTACAATTAAATATTAGGCAAATCGTATCTTAGGGTGGGTTTCGGATCTGGGAAAAATTAAAGATTCGGACCCAATTTCACCATGTTAATGTAAAAAGTATCTTGAATAAGTGTCTAGTCCAGAATTACATTCGGAACCCCAAGGGGGTTCCAAATAAATTTCGAATGCCCCGAACGATCACATGGCAACTGAGTGGGTCGTTAGGTTAAACTTATTAAATATATTTTTATTAAGATTAAGATTTTGTACTAACCCATTTTACAAAACAAGAAAACATGAGGGGGGCCTCTGACATTATGTCGTTAAGATACACACCTTAACTTTTAATGCATAAGGGTACATTACACCTAAAGTTGTCCAATAAGACATCAAAACATTTTAGGTTGTGAATGTTGGGAGAAGGAATGTTGGAAGTGGATATGGAGGGCTTTGTTGATGTGATGATGCCTCTCCCTCAAGGAGATTCATCTCAGCAGGTGGTAAGAAGGGTAGATCTGCAGCTATGCAAAAGCTATATGACAAGCGCAAGGGAAAACCTGGATTGAAGAGGAACTTACCATTCTGGTCTTTGCAAAGAAAGAAGATGACAAAAGGTGGGGGCTAAAGAGAAAGGGAAGAAGAAGGATGACATGTGGGGAGAGATTGAAATGTTTTGCTTGCAACATAAGCTCTATAGACATACAAGTCAACTCATGAAATGGTGGACAAGATTTATGACTATGAAAAGGCTGTGCCCAGTGGTCACAATAATTATTGGTAAATGATCCTGTTGAGAAAAGGCAGAGGAAGTTTGTTGATATGAGCAAGTCTTTGTTTGATGAACTACGTATCACTCTGGCAGAGAACAAGATAGTGGAGCAGGGGCTTAGTTAGTGATGTCAAGCCACGATCCAGGAACCAGGAAGACAGCAGGATTTTAAGAACATGAAGGCTTGACTCAGAAGCAAAGCCACGATCCAGGAACCAGGAAGTGAGTAGGATTCCGGGAACAGGAAGGCTTGACTCAGGAACAGGAACAGGAATAGGAACAGGACGGATCCAGGAGCAGGACAGGATCATCGGGAACAAGACAGGAGAGCGCAGGATAGGATCCACGAACAAGATAAGAACTAGACAGGATCCAAGAGCAAGACAGGAGCAGGAGGCAAAGAGTAAGACAAGAACAAGACAAGAGCAAGGAACAAGAATAATCGTAGAATGACTGTGTTGTAGTACTGATTGTACAACTTTCGGAGCTTTTATGCTCACAACTCCAAGCTAATCTAGTCATGAGTCTAATCTGAGCTAAGAATAGTGTCCCTTATCCTCTAGGCATATCCTGAGCATATCCTCTAGGCATATCCTATAGGAATATCCTATAGGTATATCCTGTAGGAATATCCTACAGGCATTCCTGTAACCGTATCTTGTATCCGAAATCCTGCATCCTGTATCCTGTATCCGGAAATCTGTATCCTGCATCGGGTTGTGACAGCACCTCCTCCCTAAGGACGAGTTCCACGAGTTAGGACCTGGTTTAGCAGGATAATGCCGATGGAAGGCAGCAACTTTGGAAGAAGCATGGAGTAAGTTGGATGCAGGTTCCCAAGTGCGATCGGTAGGCAAATAACCTTTCCAATCCACCAAGTATTGAAGTTGGCGGCGATGAAGACGAGAATCAAGGATGGCTGCAACTTCACTCAGGTTCACCAGTAATGACCACAGGAGGGGGAGGAGAAGAAGCACGACCAGGAAGAGAAGAAGGATGATACGGCTCCAACAAGGAGGGTGAAACACAGGATGAAGTTTCACCGTGGATGGTAACTCGAGTCGGAAAGCTACAGATTTACCTCCGCCACGATCCTGTAAGGGCCAATCGTTGAAAATCCAACTTAGAAGAAGGCCTGTTGGTGCGAATGTGTCGACGAAGAAGCCACACGAGATCCCAATCTTGTATGCAGGTGCCGGCTGACAGGGCATCAGCATGATGCTTGTACCGTTCCTGTGCCTGCTGAAGATGAACCTGGAGATCATCCTATACCTGACGAAGATGCTGGAGACTCCTGTACTGCATGAGCGGAAGAGAGAAGAGGAGAAGCGAGCAGGAGAGCGAGAAGCAAGAACAAAGTCTGGATGGTGCCTGTAAGAGCAAAGAAAGGTGTCTGCCTGTAGATGCGTGAATGGAGTTGTTGTAGGCAAACTCCGCCATAGGAAGAAGGTCCAACCAATTATCCTGTGGTAACTGATGAGCAAGATATTGCTCCAAGGTCTGGATTGTGCGTTCTGACTGTCCATCAGTTTGCGGGTGATATCCTGAAGAAAGATTTTACCTGTAGACTCCGAAGAAGCTCTCGCCAAAACTTGGACATGAATTGGACCTCGATCGGAAACAATGCTCTCAGGAAGACCATGATGTCGGAACACCTCACGGATCACCAACTCGGCAGTTGTTGACCTGTAGCTGTCTTGTTGCAGGGTAGGAAATGAGCCTGCTTGGTGAAACGGTCAACCACCACAAGAACTGCATCGAATCCACGAGAAGGAGGAAGATCTGTGAGGAAATCCATAGAAATGGATCTCCAAGGGCAGAAGGAACAGGAAGAGGACGAAGAAGACCAGAAGGTGCATGACGAGGCATCTTTCGACCTGTTGCAGGTGTCACAACTCCGTACAAACCTTTCCACAAAACTCGAACCCAGGCCACCAATAGTTGCGAGTCACCAACTCAACTGTCTTGGCCACACCAAAATGTCTGTAGCCGGGGTATATGACAATCCTGTACCACACGAGTCCTGCAAACACCAACAGGAACGTACAGGAGACCTTCCCGGTACAGGAGTCCATCCTGTATGGTGAACAGGTTGGTCTGGACGGGAACTGGAGGAAGAGGAACTTGCAACGTCAGGATGAATGTGTGAGAACACATTCTTTGCCAAGTCGTCTGTAGCCAACTGCGAACGGACGTCCTGTAGGAGTGTTGAATTTGCTGGAGCCTGATGAACCTGCAGTGCCGCAAGCCGGAATCGATCAGGACCCAACAACACTTGCCTTTGACAGTCAAATGCAGGATCGCCCGGGCTTGGTGCAGGTAAGAGCGCCTAGACAATGCGTCCGCCTTGCCATTCCGAAACCGGGCCTGTAGACGATGACGAAGTCAAAACGTGATAGGAACTCGCCCACCTAGCCTGTCACCGTTGAGAACTCGAGCCGTTTGAAAGTACTCCAGGTTCTTGTGATCCGTAAGAACTTGTACAGGATGTGCAGCACCTTCAGGAATGCCGCCACTCCTCAAACGAATCCACAATGGTTTGAGTTCCTTGTCATGAATCTCGTAATTGATTTACGAGAGTGAAAAGCTACAGGATGAAGCAACTTGTCCTCTCCAACTTGCGATAGGACGGATCCTACTGCAAAATCCGAGGCATCTGCTTCAACGAAGAAAGGACGAGAAGGATCAGGATGTTAAAATCGGAGCTGTCGTGAAGGTGTCCTTGAGTGTTGTGAATGCATGTTCCGCCTTGTCGGACCAAGAGAAACCTCTGTGCGCTTGGTGAGTTCCGTGAGTGAAGTACACGCTTGGAGAAGTCTGTATGAATCGCCTGTAGAAGTTTGCAAAGCCAAGGAAAACATTGTACATCTCGTACAGACTTGGGCCTCTCCACTCCACGATGGTCTTCACCTTGTGCATGTCCATGGAAACGCCAGCAGGAGAGACGATGTAGCCCAAGAACTCCACAGAATCCCTATCGAAAAAACACTTCTCCAACTTCGCATACAGCCATGCTCACGAAGCCGCTGTAGAACCAACCGTACATGCTTGTCATGTGCCGCCTGGTCCTTGGAGAAAATCAAAATGTCGTCGAGGTAGATCACCACAAACTGGTCCAAGAAGTCACGAAAGATGTCGTTCACCATGTGTTGGAACACGGCTGGGGCATTGGTAAGGCCGAAAGGCATCACCGTGTACTCGAAGTGTCCATACCTTGTACGAAAGGCAGTCTTCCACTCATCGCCGGGACGAATCCGTACAAGGTTGTAGGCCCCTCGTAAGTCGATCTTCGTGAACACCTTTGCTCCTCGCAGCCGATCGAGAAGTTCCGGGATCAATGGCAACGGGTACCGATTCCGAATGGTAGCTTGATTCAAACCCCTGTAGTCCACAACCAAACGTAAGCTCCCATCCTTCTTCTTGACAAAGAAGATGGCGCTCCTGCAGGGGACTTTGAGTGACGAATGAAGCCGGATGCCAAGTTGTCCTCGATGTACTGGCGAAGAACCTCCAACTCTGTGGGTGACAATGCGTAAATCGGTCCGAACGGTGGGTCTTTCCTTCTGCAAGATCAATAGGACAGTCGTAGGACCTGTGAACAGGAAGAACTGTAGCCTTGTGCTTGTCAAAAACGTCCTTAAAGTCGTGGTACTTGGATGGTAGAAGAAGGAGGAGAAGGAGAAGGAGTAGGCGAAGGAGATTGAAAAACAGGAGAGTCAGACACAGGAAAGGTAGAAGAGGACGTAGGAGTTACTTGAAAGGCAAAAAGGTGGAAAGGAGCAGGATCAGTGGTAAGTTCATGCATGGTAGTGGTAAGAACTCGGAGAGGAGCAGGAGGGAGCTGTGACTGAAAAAGAGGAAGGATCTTGGGGGGTGGAACAGAAGCAGAGTAACAAAAGAGGCAGGATTGGGAGAAACCTGTGTGGATGTTGACGAGTGTACAGGATTGGAAGAATCCTGTACAGAAGTCCGTGGTTGCACAGGAGTGAGGGAAGCCTGTGAGTGTGCTGACGAACCAACAGGAGGTGGATCCTGTTGAGGAGGAACCTTCGACACTGATACAGGATTGGAAGAACCCTGTACAGGAATCCGCAAACTTACAGGAGTGGAGAGAACCTGCGGATGTGCTGAGGAACTGACATGAGGTGAATCCTGTCGAGGAGGAGTCTTCAACACTGGTACAGGAACAGGCACGGTCAATCCTGTAGCTTGTACTGCCTCAGACACCAAGGATGTATCCTGCACGCAGGAAGGTACAGGATTGATCCTGGCTGCTGGAGAGGAAAACGTGAGCGTCCTAGACCTCCAGTCGATCTGCGGATTTGCAACAACGAACCATGGCATGCCAAAAATGATGGGAGTCGACCGAGTCTTGATCAAGTTGAAGGAAATCGAACAGTTGAATGCACCATGACTGCAAGAGAGAGGTGTGGTAGCGTGGGTAACTGCGCCAGAAGCAATCAAACGACCATCGGCCACCTCTACAGGAACTGCACGCTTCAACTTCACCACCGGAATGCCATGCTGAGCTGCAAAAGTGTCATCCATGAAACATGCATTTGCACCAGTGTCTAACAGGGCAAACTCCTTGAGCTCTCGATTATTGAGGCGAATGTGTACAGGAAACTTGAGTGATGGAATGGTATGAGCAGCACCAATGGAGCCTGCACCTACGTCCAACTTCGCGGCTCCTAGACGAAGTGGACATTGAAGTTTTCCGACTGAACTTCAGCTTCGGCTTCACGCGTCTTGAACTTCTGGCTTTATTAGGACATTCCGCCACCTTGTGTCCTGCTGCACCACAATACAAGCATAGGTTCTCACCCGACGACGTTGCTTCTCAGCAGTTGAAAGTGGGCCACGCTTGGATTGTTAACCTCCATAGGAACTGCTCCAGAAGGTGTCGTAGGAACATGTGCTACGGCTACAGGATTGGCTGGCAGGAACTGCTGACGGAATTTTTCCTGACGGCGCTCGAACAAACGGTTGTCGCAGCGAACGGCCTGTTGCATGATCTCCGCTAACGTTTGAGCATCCGGTAACGTAAGGAGAAGGTCCTTCACGTCATCCCTCAGCCCAAAACGGAAAGTGTTCGATCAATGCAGTCTCGTCCCATGGAATGTTCGTGCACAATTGCTGGAATTCGGATGCATAAACGGAAGCTGGTCTGGATCCTTGTGTGAGCCTCCGTAACTTGTGCATGCAGAACGGTACTTATCAGGATCTCCAAACAGGCTTCAAAGGCAGCCACGAAACCTTCAAAGTCTTCCATCAATGGGTCGTCACGCTCCAGCAAGGGAGCAACCCAAGCTCGTGGAGATCCACTTAGTAAGGATGCCAAAAGGCCAACCTTTTGTGCATCCGTCGAGTAGCGGCGTGGTTGCATGCGGATCAAGAGCCGGATCTGATTCAGGAAACCTTGGAAATCGGCACGGTTGCCACTGAACTTCTCTGGCATGCTGATCTTCGGCTCCGGAGAAAAGTTCGATGAAGAAGGAACCACCGATGCCTGAGAGAGAGCCTGCGCAGCAGCCTTGGAGGATGCATCAGCAGCTGCATGTGCCGCATGGGTGGAGCCTGCAGATCGGTGACCACTTGGCGCAAAGTGGCCAGCTCATGAAGCAACATTTGGTGCTCGCGTTGAAAGTGCTCAAAATCAGCCATGATCTTATGAAAGAAAGAAAGGAGAAAAACGAAGGAAAAGAATCAAGGAAAAAAAAGTAGCTGGAAACGAAGAGCTATGAAAGCAGTTACTATCAAACTGTCAAGCCACGATCCAGGAACCAGGAAGAGTAGGATTCCGGAACAGGAAGGCTTGACTCAGGAACAGGACCGAGGCACAGGAGACAGGAACAGGACGGATCAGGATAGGATCCGGAACAGACAGGAATCAGGATAGGATCCAGGAACAAGATAGGAACTAGACAGGATCCAAGAGCAAGACAGGAGCAGGAGGCAAAGAGTAAGACAAGAACAAGACAAGAGCAAGGAACAAGAATAATCGTAGAATGACTGGTGTTGATAGTAACTGATTGTACAACAATTAGGTCGGAGCTTTTATGCTCACAACTCCAAGCTAATCTAGTCATGAGTCTAATCTAGTCATGAGCTAAGAATAGTGTCCCTTATCCTCTAGGCATATCCTGTAGCATATCCTATAGGCATATCCTATAGGTATATCCTGTAGGAATATCCTGCAGGCATATCCTGTAACCCGTATCCTGTATCCGAAATCCTGCATCCTGTATCCTGTATCCGGAAACCTGTATCCTGCATCGGGTTGTGACACAGACAGGAACAAGATAGGATTCGGGAGCAAGATAGAAACGCGCAGGATAAGATCCAGGAACAAGACAGGAACATGACAGGATCTGGGAGTAAGACAGGAGCAAGACAAAGAGAGAACAAGAAGCAAGGAGCAAGAGTAAGAACAAGACAAGACAGATTAATCGTAATAAGACTGGTGTTGATAGTAACTGATTGTACAACAATTAGGTTGGAGCTTTTATGTTCACAACTCTAAGAGCTAATCTAAGCATGAGTGTTAAAAGTGGTTGCATGCATGCAAAGTGATTGCATGCATGCAGAGCTAAGATGATCCACATGTCCTTATCTAGGAATATCCTGCAATATATCCTGTATTCGAAATCCTGGTAGGAATATCCTGTAGGAAGAGTCCTACAACCTGTATCCTATATCCAAATCGTATCTTATATCGGGTTGTGAAAATGACACCATCTAGCTCAAGGTTTGCATCTGCAACAACACCACCAGCTAAAGTAGAGGTCATGGAAGATGAGGAACATGGTTCATGTATTTTTTAATTATTTTTTAAAAGTTTTTAGAGAACTTACAAAAAATATTTTGTTGTTTAAAAAATGACCGTGAACTGGTAAAAAAAGAAACAATTGCCTCGTGGTTTTGGATTTGATCAAGAAGCTGGAGAAAGCTTAGGAGGCTCAGATGGAATTGCAAATGCAACTTCTAAAGATGCAAAGAATATAGCAATGAGGCTCTGTAGCTACAGAAGAAAATCAGTTGCAGCAGTGATTGAGTTCTCAAATGCTTAGACTAGAGAGCTCATTGCAGCCATTGGAGGTGTTCAACCTGTGATGAAATCATTCAACGACATTGTAAAAACTTTTTGAACATGTAATGTCCAATATTTTTGTGTTTGTTTTTTTTTTTCTTTTTTTTGTCTTTTGTTTTTTTCTTTCTTTTTTCTGTCACGAAGACTAACGGGGAGATCATTGTTTATGTGGCACCTTAATAAGGTGGAATATTGTATAACAAGAATAACACCCAAAAAGTATAAATAAAAATATATCATGTTTACATGAAATCCTTCAGTCTTGGATTTTAATATTCGGATCCGGACCCACATGTGAACGGCCTCTTAGGACCCAAATTTAAATGTGCATTACAACTAATTTAACCATAACCAATTAGCTAGTACACCGAACAGGGAGAAGTCATCGCACCGACGCGTTAGATGGATTATGACCGTTAGATCATCCATGTGAACGACTATGATGGAAGTAACACTGCATTTTGACCGTTCGATTTTTCTCAATGGATTAATTGTTTTTGATTCCAGCTCGGTAAGAGGTCTGTCGATCAAGGATTGTGATCCGGAAAGGCTGATTGCTCCATCTTCCTGCATTCTCAATGATCCTGACCTCACATCTCCTGTCCATTCTGATGAAGAAATTCCGATCAGGAATCCTTCTTTGTCATCTTCCAGAAAAAGATGGGAAGTAGACGGAATGGTTCAAGTGAATATATATATATATATATATATATAATATGTATATGTATATGTATTGTATTTTATAGATGTATGTCATGTACTAGTTTGTATGCACTTAACTGTGTGTGTTTACACACACACATATATATATATGACATAATTAAACTTTGATAAAACTCTGAAACCCTACCTATTTAAATCCTGTTTAAATACAATTATATGATGTGTACACATCGGTCACTGTGTTGCCAAGCAAGTCAGTATTGTTAGAGGATAAAGAACCTTTACCTGCATTTTTAACCGTGGGTGGGTGCGTGCGTGGTGTGTGTTGTGTGTATGTATGAGCGGCACCGCCATTGGCCTGCGTCATAGTTCAAACTCTGTCACACACGCCTACACACATGGGGTTACATTTTACTTCTCACACACACACACACACGCACACATACACCACTAATATTGTAATTTTATTTATTTATGTCTTGAATAGTGATAGCGTGCAGGATAAAGTGTTGACAGAGGTTCAATCCTCATAAAACAGCGAAATCAATTTTTAAAAGAAAAAATCGTAAGCTGAAGGTTTAATTTATTATATAAACTAATTAAAATGCATATTAAATTAATTAGGATAATCTGATGTGGTTAAAATATATAATGTGTTAGTTTTCATAATTAATTTTCACTATGGAGTGGAGATCAATTTATTGGTCAGCTTTTGGCCTAAGTCTCAACCAAGGAATGATGCGAGTGAATATTCCTTTAACATCTAATGTGCCGTAAAATTACAACCTGAACGACACACAGGTTGTATGTATGTGTGTACATATCTTTTCCATGTGTGTATGTATGTCTGTATTAATATTATCAGTTATTATTATTAATTTAATATATAATAGATACATATTTTTAGAGATTTTCCGTCAAATAGAGCTTTCTTAAGGCCTTGATGCTGTCGCTTCTGTATAATGTGAGAAATTTTTAGGTATGTGTACGTGCACGTCTGTGTGTGTGTTCATATACACATTTATTTATACATATGATTGTGCACACACTTATAATTACATATTTATTGTACATAATGAAATTATTTAGCAGGCGATGTCAGCTTGCAAGGCAGTGGGAAAGGATTATGACTGGCTTTGCTTCTGTGAAATGAAAGATGCAGACTAGTTATAATTTATCTCATATATACGTGTATGTGCACGCGTATGTGTATGTATTATAATGTGATGATTGTGTTTGATATTTTAGAAGCATGTATGCATATCCTACAATATGCTTAAACTGACTAAAGAGTGCATTTAGCTCACTAAATTATATTTATTAAGTATATAACAAACAAACATATCTCACTGTGCGTATACGTAGATATGCATGTATATACATCTATACACACACATACTTTCAGGGAATAGTGCAAAGATGTTTCAACAAGCAACCCAAAAAATAGTTAACATGTTTGTGAATCTAAGTCAACAAAGAATGAACTTGCATTACATACGAGTATTGTCTCAAGTAAGTTTCTCATTCTCTCTCTCCTGCACACACATGCACACGCACACACACACACACACAGAGCGTAGAGGTAGAATGTAGTAGCATTATGTGGTGCTAATTTACTTTCATAATTAAGTGATACATTTTATTACTAAATATACTTATTTATTTCTATTTAGTACTAATAAAACCAGCGATCGATGCAATTGAAAATTTCCAAGCGGTATTTCCTAAGTTATTAGGACTGATTCTTATTCGTTTGATAGGCTGGATGAAGGTAAACACTAACATAAGTTTGCGTGTGCATGCCTGTGTGTGTGTGTTGTGTGTGTGTGTGTTTGTGATTTTATTATAAATACTTGTATAGAAAATAAAGTTAAAAAAAAGAGGATATATAAGATTGTATAACCATCAAGTTTATATCCTTATTTAAACTCATGGGGAGACATTTAAGTAGTTATGGTAGTTATATACAGATCAAAAGTTATTGAAGTAAATATAAACCATAACTGCATCTCTCTCTCTCTCTCACACACACACACACTCACTCACGCTGCACACTTACCTGTGTTTATTTGTAGAGTTCATTTGAAAAACGGTTTTACCATTATTTATTTGGCGAAATGTCTTCAATGGAACAACAGCCTACCATCGTTCCAATTCAAGGTTTTAGTGAAAACGTTAATTTTATCAATCAATAAATTATAGATAATAAGTATGTGTGTGTTTATTGACGTTTGAAATATAATATTAACATATTAATATATAGTGGTAATTACTATGGTGATTCTAATTAATGTAATAAACGATATTCTAGGATTTAGTAGCGGAGCTCTTGTCTTTCCATCGCGATATCGAGCTTATTGGCCAACAATGTATATATAATGTATGTATGTATGTATGCATGTGTGTGTGTATGCGATACAACGTGCTTACTATATACGTGTATACTCTCTCTCTCTCTCTCCCCACACACACGCACGCACGCGCAAGCACGCACGCATGCACGTTTCAATCAAACCTTTTGTAGATTTATATTTATGCTGAGTGAAGAAATGCTTTCAGCTCTACCTTTTGGGGAATATTACATCCCCGACGTGGAATATGCCATCTGCAATGCAGTGAGAACATATGTGGAAATTTTAGAGAAGCTTTGCCTCCATGATCTTCCGTGTTAAATTGGAAGTATGCATTTCAAAGGTTCTATGTGTCAAGGTATAAAATTAATTATTAAACATGATTATTCAGTATAGATTTTATTACTTATTAAGCATTTATTAAAATATAACTGAATTCGTCAAATTAGAACTAAATAACTTTATTAAATTTTATAGTTTAGTTATAATGTATAAATTTTATTACTTCATTATATATAATTCGTTATAAAAAGTACCACTAATATTTTTAATATTTAATCATAAGTGGACTAAATACTGTTTTTAATTGATTATGAAAGATTGTAATTTATTAATTATTGTTTTTTCTAGATGAACAAGATGAATGGAAAGGAGTCTACAACCCAATGGACCAGAACCTATGTAATATTACGCACATATATGCACCGTATATACAATGTGTGTATATGTAACAAGAAACGTGCTTTATATGTTAATACACACACATATATACACCGTATATACAATGTGTGTATATGTAACAAGAAACGTGCTTAGCTAACCTTTTAACAGCGTAAAGAGATGCATAGGCCACAAAGTTGAGTTTATTTAAGATTTTAGAGAAGCATGGAAGCATTAAAAAGGGCTTAAGTGCAGAATTAAAACAGTTTACATAGCAGAATATGAGTAATTATTGGCTCCATTGTCAACAACATACGCGTGTGTGTGTGTGTGTGTGTGTGTATGTGTGTGTGTATGTGTGTGTGTGTGTGTGAGAGAGAGAGAGAGAGAGACGGAGAGACGTTTACATATATATAAATGTAGTAATGTGAGCATTTGTAGGTTCGTATTACACGTGAGTTGCAAGGAATTTGGAGGCAGATCACGTTGACTTCTTGACCAGCATTTGACCATAATGCACGACTATCTTCATCCATCGATTTTTCAGAAAATTATTGAGGTTCTCTTTCTCTCTCACACACACACATGTGTGTGTGAATGGCAATAGTATATTGTAAATACATAGAGTCATGTAATATATATATAATATATATATAATGTGTTATTTCTTACATGATAGTCTGAGAATTTCTCAGACAAGGAGATTGCCAGAGAGCTGCACAAGCTAGTGTTTCCAGGTGCTAAATAAGATTGTTTTTAAGTAATATAATATATAGATATTATTGTAAAATGGCAAATCCTTCGGCTTTTAATTATTGG
This sequence comes from Selaginella tamariscina, assembly GCA_003024785.1. Taxonomy (NCBI): domain Eukaryota; kingdom Viridiplantae; phylum Streptophyta; class Lycopodiopsida; order Selaginellales; family Selaginellaceae; genus Selaginella; species Selaginella tamariscina. Next base: position 980,873 of record PUQB01000019.1, read on the forward strand.
ACGTGTGTTTCTCTCTCCTCTCTCTATCTCTCTCTCTCTCTCTCTCTCTCTCTCTCTCTATATATATATATATATATATATGTATGTATGTATAGAGGACGTATATACAATTGTTTGATTTTTATTTTTTCTTTCACAAAGACTTTAACGATAATAATAATACATGGAATTTTTATTAATTTTATTAATTCTTTCAGAGAAAAATGATAACAATAATAATAAGATATAGAAATTTTTAATTAATTTCTTCGGGATGGAGACGTTTGTAAACTGCTTTCAATTATAGAAAAGAATATACTTAACCTTGCAATGTATAAAGTTCAACTCATTGTATATGTTCTATATATTTAGAAATTTATATATATTAAACATATATAATTAAAACTTTATGAACTATGTTGTATATATGAAATATTAAATCACATTTCATTAAAATGGAATTTTCAAAAATTCTTTCACTTTCATTGTATATGTATTGTTAATCAAACCAATAAAACACCAACAAGTTGTATTTGAAATATGTATATATATTTCCAAAAAGCTAGTGCAGGTGCGTATACACGTGTAGTTAAACTATAAATATGTACATCATATATGCGTACACATCAGCTTTGGCGAAAAAAACAGATGGTATAATTTTTATAAATTTTAAATAAAAAATCAAATTAATTATCAGTTTGATCTGAATACTTCCCACACACACGCGCACATGTGTGCATACAGATACATGTGCGGCAGTGCGTTTGTGTGTGGACCAAGCCGGGAGAGATATGCCCTTTCTGAGCATATGGTAAAACGATTATAGTCCAAAAAAAGAAAAATTACATAAAAAAGTTTAAAAATTTAAAAAAAACCCTTAATGCTAGAATATACCAAAATTAAATTTAAATAATAATAATTTATTAGCACATTTAAAATTTGAGAATAGGTTGAGTTTTATTAATCTCTCGTGCCTATAATCGTTGGGTTTACCCGACACATGTTAAAGATTTATCACTTTTACTTCTGTATTTTTAATTTAATATTTTTATAAATATATCTTAACTATAAAGTCTTGTTAAAAGTATTTATCTAAATATCATTTTTTTTAAAGGAAAACTTCAGAAAAATTTAAATTTTCTAATACTTATTTTGTTTGATGTTGTATTCTTAATACATATTACTGAACTTATACTTCTGTTATTTATATAATTATTCATTTATTATTAGTATGTGTTATTGGAACTTAAACAAAAACAGTTATAATATAATGATGTAAAATTTCATCAAATATTTTGTATTAACACCATATATAGTGTACTCTTATAATATAAAATACACTAGCTAAAGTATGTATATGCATTTATAATTTTTAGTGTGCTTTCTTGCAATATGGAAGGGTTATTAGATAATGCGTTCATACGTTTTTTGCGGCAGTTCGCCCAATTTGTAATTTAAAAAATTTAAAATCTCAGCATTTTAATATTTAAATACACTAAAATATTTAAAATAATATATTTATTTTATTTTGTTATCAGAAACGCGTTAGCAAGATTTTGAAAACGTTTTAAAACGCATTCGCAAACGAGAATACGTTCGCGTCGTGTCAACCTTGTGACAAGTAATTGATTAAGTATAATATAAATGATTAAATACATACATATGCTTATATGTATACATACACCATATATATGTAGTATTGCATATTTAATTTGTTCTCCAAGGTTTATAAAATCATTTAATCTTTTATATATATACAAGTATGTACATTTAAAATATTTTAGAATTATAAACTAATTTATAAATTAATATTTACTTATTGCATGTAAATAAGTAATTACTTGTTGTAACTTATATTGTATTCTTTATGTATAATGCTTTTGTTTCTGCTTTGAAATTAATATATTTATATCTCATAATGGACTTAAAATACCTTACCATATTAATGTAAAGATTAAATATATTCTTTCCTTATTATGTAATTTTCAAATATTTGATAAATGCATTTCAAAATAAAATTTCTTGCTTAAAATATTTAAAATTCTATATTATTTTCAGCAAGAGTCTTGCCGGTTGGTTTGAAAAATATTAATAAAATTTTGATTTACTATTATTATAAATTTGTTATTACTTTTAAGTCTATATGAAATTGGAGTTTACCATCCTAAAGTGTATTTGTATTACTACTGTGGTACTTTTCCATTTTAACCTTTCATCTATTTATATTTTATCTATAGTTCTCAATAATATTTAAAAATTTCTTAAATTTTGTATTATAAATTCAACATGCCACATTTAATTTGAATTTTAACTCATCAATTCAAATAAATAATATATAATACAGAGATAAAATATTCACTAATTAAATATAAATAATAATTATCATTAAATAAATAATCAAAATGAAGTTCTGCTTATGAAATCTTCCTACCTCCAATGCTTAAACACAGTAAATATTTTTAACAACTAAGTTATTTATTAATTATTATTAATTAGACTATATGGCATAATTCGAAATGCCATGTCTGAAATATATTGTGATGCAACTTTTGCTTTATACACACGTGTGTATATTCATAAGCAATATATATGCACAAAGAGAATGTATATATATATATATTAAATATTTTAATTATGTTTAGTTATTGATATTATAACTATTGACTTTTTTTGTTATTTCTTATATTTTTTAAAACATATAATACAGCTCCATAGATAGAAAATATTAAATTATTTATTATTATTTTTGAACTCCCAAAAGAAGAAGAGCATATTACTCACACACACAAACATTTAATATAAAATAGTAATAAAATGTAGTAAACTATTACAGGAGGTATATTATTTGTATTTACATCAATTGAAATATATAAATTAATAGCAATTATAACTAAGAATAACTATTAGGAATTAACTTTATTGAATAAATAGCCAAACAAAGTAACATGTTCTGCATGAATATTTAGTATATACCTAAGCATATTATAGTAATTAAGATTAATTTGATTAAATATTAATTTAACAAATAATTTATTTTATTGTACTATTGGAGTCAGGTGTTAACTCCTCAAGTCAATACCACGTTATACTACTTATGAATAATTTAAGTTTTTTTTTCGTTTTTTTTTGGTAATTATAAAGAAAGAAAAAGAAAATATCAAACTTCATTACAAGAAAGAACCAAACAAAAAAAATTATTCAATTCTTTAATAAATTAAATTCATTTTTAAATGATGAGGATTCATGTGATATAATAGTTGTATATAATAAAGCACATAAATTTCATAGGATAATAGGGTCACTTCAAAATGCAAATACCTTAGTAACATAACGAAGGGTTTACTCATAATCACATGAGTTTTATAAAATAACAAGGTCACTCAAGATGTAGACAGAATGGCTTCACATTATACTGGGTTCACTATGCATATTGTATGTAATATGTTGAAATTCCAGGTGTTGGCAAGATGGTAGAGGCTCACATGATATTGAGGGTCACAACATGTTGAGGCCTCACATATAATAATTAAAATCAATATACTTATACAAGAGTTTTTCAAGTGTGTTCTTCATTTTACATATTTATATAATTCATAAATTTAAATTCTTAAAATAATAATAATAGGTGACTCAAAAATTATTTACTTTATTAAATAACAATGAAATCTCAAAACTTAATAAAATTTATTTTTAATATTAATATATCTTTATATGAATTTCTTGTTCTTCTTATTATTCACTTGTTGTAATTTAAAACATAATTTAATTTTATTTTTAATAAGAATTTTTTTCAAAAGTCTTTCACCAAGCTCATTTACATTGGTAACTAAAGGATATTCTTAAAATTCAAATATTCTACATATTTTTTCTCACTTTCAAACTTCAAACGAGTCGTGATAGATTTAAATCACATCTAAAGCTATATAAAATTCTTTCAAAAAGCTCTACAACTTCTTTAAAAAACTCCTCATTAAAAAATATCATTTATTCATATATTACATTTCCATTATTCTTAATTTAGTATATCTTCAACACATAATCACCAAACTACCCTTTTAAATATTCTTATAATATTAAATTTCTCTTTATAAAAAATTCACATTTGTTTCCCTATTTCTTCCTTAATAAACACTTTTTTAAGATTCTAACAACATGCAAGTCATATATATAAATTTTTTCATATCTAAAATATAATTTCAAATGTAAGATACTGTATATATATAACATACTATATATACGCATGTGTATATACACACATGTGTAGTGACACATGGGTGGTGATCTGGCTCCCATGTGTCAGCGCCACGTGTTGCATGTGTGCCACGTGGCAGAAGGTCTCCTGTATATAAGCAGGGTTTTTGTAGCTGAATACATCTAACATTTCTAAATATATATCTGCTCTTTCATTGGTGAAGAAGTTTGGTATTCCTTTCTTCCGCCTTTTCCTTTTCTTGTTTCCATGACAATGAACATGGAGACAGCTTTTAGCATTATTGCTACTGCTATTGATGCACCAAAACTAAGTTGTTGGAGGATGCTTTGTTAAGGGTCCGTCCTTCTCTTCCCCGCCTGAGCCTCATGCCGGGGGATCTGCTTCTAGTACTCCTTCATCTTTTTCACAGGCCACAAATCCGAGGGTTCGACCCCAATCTTTTTGTGGTGATCCGGGAGATGATGTATACCACTAGTTTAATCATTTCCAAGTCATTGTTCGTTACTATGGTTGGGATGAGGCCCGTGCTCTCAGAGAATTCCCTACATGTTTGGAAGGCCCTGCGCTCAAGTGGTATAATGGATTGGCTGCGGAGATTCAAGCCAATAGTAATCGGTTGACGGAATGCCTCAAACGTACGTTTGGCAAAGTTGAGGATTCAGATGATGCTTTCCAAACTGCATGCGATACGACAACATCCTGGTGAGTCTGTTATGCGGTTCAGTATTAGGTTCGGGGATTTAGTTCGGCGTGCATATCCTAACATGCCTGAGCCTATTAAGCTCGGTATGTTATGGCCAACTATGCGACCCGAACTTGTTCGATTCGTTCGGGCTCTTCGTCCTACCACATTGGAGGAAGCTTTTGCACTAGCTCAACGTTTTGAGTTGGTGCCTGGTGAGGGCCGTGTTCCCCTTGGGTTACCTGCTCCTCTTGTTCAGCGTGCTGATCCAATGGAGGTTGATGCTGCTGCATATGTGCCCGCACGCAAGCCTTTCGTGGTCGACCTCGGGGCCCACCCCGTGGACCACCTCCACGAAATCGTCCTGCACCTGCTCCAGTACCTGCCCGTGGTGGTCAAAATCCACGGATTCGTGACAGGAGGAATCGGAACAATGCAGGTCGACCCAATCAAGTTCATTGTTGGGCCTGTTGGGCGCCTGGACATACTTGGCGGGCATGCGATGTGTATCCTGATTGGCGTCCACCACATCCAGGCTGGCGACCATATGTTCCGGATGGTGTGCCTGTGGCGGCCATTATGTCTGATGATGAGCTTCCAGATGACGAAGCCTCTCTTGCATGGATCTGTTGCGGAAAACCAGTAATCGTACGGGCGACGGAGGGATCCCGTGCGATGGAGACTTCACCTCCATGCTTTTTCCGCTATGCATATCAAGGTTTGCAAGTTCCACCAGATCATCCAGTTTTCACATTTTCTGCACGAGTGAATGATCTTTCAGTCACAGTGCTTGTGGATACAGGATCCAGTATGTCTTCCATAACTACTTCTCTAGCGCATCGGTGCTCATTACCCTTAAGACGTGCAGATAAGGTCTTGCACATTTTATATGGGCAGTCTCGTGCAGTATCACAGTACACCACTTGACTACGCTGGTTTGGGTGACAACGTAAGTTTCCCTCTGGGTCTCTTAGGGTTGTCCCTTCCCAGGTCTTTGACATTATTCTGGGATGTGATTGGTTGAAGCAGTCGAAAGGTATGTGTGATTTTTCACTCTCTCCTCCTGTATTACGCTTGGAGTCTGTGTCTCTGCAGTCTGTTCCTTTACGTCCAGAGAAGCTTGTTGCTGTTTGTATCACACATACAGCTCCTTTGATTCCGGTCTTGGGGTGGTGTTCATCTCAACAGGTTCAAATGTCGGATCCGTCACCTGAGTATCGAGCACAATGCATCGAACAACTTAAGCAGCAGTATGCAAGTTTGTTCAAATTTGATCTGTCCCAAGGTGCACGTGTGAAGACTCGACACTGTATACCCACGGCAATGCAAAGCCTTTCAAAGTCCCGGTTCGACGCAGGTCACCAAAGAGTTATCAGCCATGCGAACAGCTGTTACTGATATGATGGTAACGGGTGTGTCGTCCATCACGGAGTCCATGGGCATGTGAACCTCATTTGGTTCCCAAGCCTGATGGATCTCTCCGATTTTGTGTGGATTACCGACCTCTCAACGATGTTACCATCAAAGATGTCTATCCACTTCCGAACTCTGCCGATCTATTAGATCGTTTGGGTCAGAGTCGATGGTTTACTAAGTTGGATTTGGCATCAGGATATTGGCAGGTTCCTATGGCTGAGGAGGATATTCCAAAAACGGCCTTCCGGACACCATTTGGTCTTTACGAGTTTTTGGTCATGCCTTTTGGATTGACTTCAGCTCCTGCCACCTTTCAACGCATGATGGATGAGCTTCTTTCCGATATGCCTGATATCACTGCCGATTTTATCGACGATGTGCTCATTCATGGGTCTGGTTCTTGGGAGGATCACATTCGTGATGTACGGCGCGTTCTTGATCGATTTCGAGAAGTTGGCCTGAAGTTGAAACTTGAAAAGTGTGTGTTTGGTTCGACCGACACCACTTACTTGGGTTACCGTATATCTCGAGAGGGTTTACAGGTGGATCCAATGAAGTTGCGAGCTGTTCGAGAGTTCCCTCGTCCCCGTACAGTACAGGAAGTCCAGCGTTTCTTGGGCAGGTGCAGTACTTGGGTCGATTTATCGATCATCTCACTGATCGAACTGCCCCTCTTCGGGAGTTAGTTCATCCACAGGTATCTTTCAGGTGGACTCGCAGGTGTCAGCAGGCATTTGACCAGTTAAAAGAGTTCCTGACAACTCCACCATTGCTTCAATACCCAGATTTTACTCGTCCGTTCATTTTACGAGTAGATGCCTCAGATGTTGGTATTGGTGGTGTATTGATGCAAACTGATGCTGTGGATTCTTCAATTCGACACCCGGTGGCTTACATTAGTCGAGTACTCACGCCGGCTGAGCGGAATTATTCCACTACTGAAAAAGAATGCCTTGCTGCTGTTTGGGGTTTTGAACGACTTCATGCCTACTTACATGGGAGTGAAACACTTTTGGAGTGTGATCATGCTGCTGTCACTTCCTTATTAAAACGGAAGAATTTAGTGGGTCGCGTAGCCAGATGGGCATTACGTCTCCAGGTATATAACTTTAAGGTGGTGCACAGGCCTGGGCGAACAATGGTGGATGCGAATGCACTTTCTCGAGCACCCCTCTCCGATTCCACTTTGCCTGCTCATGCAGTAGCTGTAGCGTTTGGTTTGATACAAGCCCCTCAGTATTCGATGCCGACTTACCATCCTTGGAACAGTGGCAGGATGCTCAAAAACATGAACCATGGACGAGGCAATTACGCAATGCGTTTGCAAATCCGTTTTCGAACCTCGGTTTCGACAATATCATGCTCAGTTTTGACTTCAGGATGGTTTATTGCATAGATTGTCAAAATTGATTTTAAACCATGGTTTCACTATTCATGAATAGTAAAACCAAAATTTAGGGTTAAATATATATATTATTAATATATATAATTAATAATAATACTATATATTTTAATATTAAAGAATATAAGATTTAATTTATGTATTTTATATAATTGAAGATCATCAAAAATCATTATATATATTGAGTTAAATTTTTTTTGATCTAAGCCATTATGATTTTTTTAGTGGTCTAAGTCATGGTCTAAGTCAATTTTGTCAATCTATGGTTTATTGTATTTTATTAGGACAAATCCAGAGGACAGATGGCGTTTGGCTGTACCCTCTACATATGTTCCACACCTTCTTCAAGCATATCATGATTCACCTATTGTTGGAGGTCATCTTGGTCACCAACGAGTGTTGGAAAGCTGCGCTGATCATTTTATTGGCCCAGCATGCGTGATGATGTGATCAAGTATATTCAAAGCTGTCCCACTTGTCAAACTCAAAATTCCTTTATGACTCGGGCCATGGGGGTGCTGGAATCCATCAATGTCTCTCGCCCTTTTGAGTTAATTGTAGTGGATTTAATAGGACCTTTTCCACGTTCTTCTCACGGTAACCAATACATCATTGTTGTATCCGATTATTTAACTCGATGGGTGGAGGTTGGTGCTCTTCCAGATGCAACTGCCATGTCAACAGCTTTGTTTCTGTTCGATAATGTGGTTTTGCAACATTCTTGTCCAGAGCGGATGTTATCAAACAATGGCCTCGCTTTCATTGCAAAGGTATTCTGAGTGTTGTGTGAAAGGTTAGGGGTAAAACATTCATTTACCTCTCTGTATCATCCACAAATTGATGGTTTGGTAGAGCGATTGAATCGGACCTTCAAGGGTATGATTTCGAAGTATGTGAACTTCAATCACACGGATTGGGACTGATGTTTGAGATTTGCTTATGTAACAGGCATTCAGAGTTCGATTGGTATCTCTCCATTCAAGGCATTGTATGGATATGATCCTAAGTTGCCTAGTGAATTGGGGTTATCATCGAATCTGCCACGTGCCGAGGATGTAAAGATGTGGGCTCGACATTTAAATGTTGTTTTGCCTCTTCTATGTGCAGAGTCTACTGAACATCTTGGTCGAGCTCAAATGTGGCAGCAATCTTCTTACAATGCACGACATCAAATTCCACTAGATTTTGTTGACGGTGACTTAGTCCTGGTACGTTTTCCCAAGCTGACTGCACTTGGGCTTGCAACTGGTTATATTACATAAGTGGCTTAGTCCCTACCGAGTACTCCGGAAGGTTGGTCCTCAGGTATATCAAGTACAGTTAGTGGGATCTCATGAGGTTGAGATAGTTCATGTGGTTCAAATGAAACGGTTTGTCGTTTGAGACTTGTTGAGTACATTTGGTCATACCTTAGATGGCCCAGCTCACACGGATCCAAGACCATCAAATCCATCATCATCTACACAGCCGCAGAGGGGAGGATAATGTAAGATACTGTATATATATAACATACTGTATATACGCATGTGTATATACACACATGCATAGTGGACACATGGGTGGTGATCTGGCTCCCATGTGTTAGCACCACGTGTTGCATGTGTGCCACATGGCAGAGGGTCGGATAATGTAAGATACTGTATATATATAACATACTGTATATACGCATGTGTATATACACACATGCATAGTGACACATGGGTGGTGATATGGCTCCCATGTGTCAGCACCACGTGTTGCATGTGTGCCACATGGCAGAGGGTCTCCTGTATATAAGTAGGGTTTTTGGTATATAAGTAGGGTTTTGTAGTCGAATACATCTGACATTTCTGAATATATATCTGCTCTTTCAAAAACTCTTTCAAAATTGCCCTTCCAAAAAACATTTCAAGAATATTTAAATATATGAAATATTCCCTGCACAAAGATTAGGATTAACCTACACTTAACTTTTCAATAATAAAATAATAAAAATATGAATTTTTGGATTAGCCATGTGACTATTACTCCCTGTGTCGTATAATTGATATTGAGTATTAGGGTTGTGCAACTTCCCTAAAAGATATCCGTAAAAGAAGATCACAATTGCAAGGAGCAGATAGAAAACAAGGTAGACGTGAAAGATATTTTGCACCACTCGGACATAATGGAACTTCGGAGGTTGAACACCTGCACAACGCCATGGTGTGCTGGTCAAGTTGCGAGACTTCCATCTGATCATGACTCGAAAGTTAAGGCGATGATCTACTTCAAGGTCCCTGCCTGTATCAAGAAGAAAGAATAACGATAGCCAAGACGGGGGCACTGGCACAAACAAGAACTGGCTGTGGAGACAACCTTAAGTGAATAGAAAGTAGAAGATGCTAGCCAACATTTTGAATTTAAACAAGTTGGAAGCAGTTTACAAACTCTTCATAAGTAACATCTTTACGGTATCGTGGTTGCCAAAATAGGGAGCGCAGCTTTAAAATAATGATCCAGAGGACCATTGTCCTGGCACCTCGCTAACACTAACTCGGCAAATCGTTCATCCAACAATAGGCATTCAGCTTTCCATGCAGCAGCCATATCATCAGAAGACTTGCAGTTCTTCCAATGAATTCGACCTTCCACAGCAATGTATAGAGCACATAGAGGAGGCTCTCCAACTCCATAGAGACGGTACGTTTGTGTCCTATTAATACACCGTAAGACATGAACAGACATGTTCCAGAGGAGCGGTCCATATAATGAGTTGAAGCAGATCCCAAGTTGCTCAAATATGCCTTGAAAGGGTTCCATGCGTAGACAATGTTGCCATACGAGATGTCTCTGTGAAACGCCCCTGCTTCCCCAAGTTCATCGATTGTCTTACCAATCCGGCTTATCACATCCAGTAGAACTTCCGTACTCAAGTCGAAGGACAGAGGCGTGAAATAGGAGTAATGAGGTAGTCCTGCCCTTCCAAATCCTTTTCCTGATATCCATATGCCAGCAATGGCACGACCCCAATATCCTGGGGCAGCTCCAACATAGCTCGTACCTCTTCCCCAAGATGAGGCCCTATTTTGACGACGACCTCCTGCCCTGCCATATTTGCCTGGTATACGACAATTCCCCTGCTATGGGATCCATCAACTTTGCTTGCCAAACCCCTCAGACGTTTAACCGTTCGACCATCCCCTGTCGTGAATGCCGGGATGGAAGGAAGTGGCATATACCCGTGAAGTTCTCGATGGGAATATAGTAGTTTCAAAAGCATATGTAGCCCAGGAGACGTGGTGCTAAAGTCCAGCTTCAGCCACCCGGTGCGCAAAACATGTTCCATCCTGCTGAGCATAATGATCATGATCTTTTCCCGTCAGCTATATACCCATACGCAAAGCGTCGCAGGTGCTGGGCATCTAAAATGTCCCTGAGCCTGGAAATCAGCCCCAATTGCCCCGGCTAGTGCGTCGGCCAGGTTAAGGTTTTCCTTCAGCTCTACTGGAATAACCATGACAGAAATGTCGCAGCCGGCAGATAAACCATCGAAGTAAGCCAAGTCTGGACCGACAGCAGCATTAGCAACGCCACGCCTGTGAGTGTCCTCAGCCCTGTAGCAAATTCCAGCAGCTTGCAGCAGGCGACAGACCCCCCGTGTACCAGCTGCACACCCCCTCCCCTTTGGATCGCCATACTTCTTGAAACGACCCTCGACCTCTGCGTTCCTTTGCTCTGCTTCGGCTTCCGCTAACCTTAAGTCCTTGAAACTGTAGCTAGAGAGTTCCTCCTCATACCGTTTCGCTGCATCTTTCTCAGATTCCTTCTCCTTATGTTGAAACCCGATCACGAATTTTTCTAGCAGACTTTTCACCTGGTCCGTCACATCGATCTCAAAAGTTTCGAAAATGGAATGAGACTCCACCCAATCTTCCCTCCCCTGGAACTCCTTGCCGATTGTCAAATAATCCGTCTGGCTGGAAGCATACTTGATTCTCTTCAACTTCAAATCATAGCGTTTTCCATGCGAATACTGCACGCCAAGCTCGTCCAGCTTCTGATTGATTACTGGAATCAAGAATATAGAACAGGAAATTTCAGATTTGGATTTTGAGAAGCTTACCATCAGAATGGATTGGCTTTCAACTCCAAATCATGCGAATCCACGTGCGACAACTGCACGCCAAGCTCGTCCAGCTTCCGCTTGATTACTGGAATCAAGAATTAGAACAGGAAATTCCGGATCTTGAATTTAAGAAGCTTACCATCAGAATTGCCGATGTCAGATTGAGCCGGCTTTACCACGAAAACATGGACTTGATCGTCTACCCTGGGAGGAATCTCCGCTGCCTTGATCTGTGTCCAGAAATAGCGCCCCTTGTGCGGCTTCAATGCGTAGGCGAGGGCGCCTTGCTGAACGCCCAATGCCTCCAACAACAACTCGCCGCTGCCCAATGCTGAAGGAGATAGAAGCAAAGGTGCAGCGCCATCGAGAATGCTCGCCACGGGGAGCTTAACACCTCGCGCAACCAGAACTTCCACATCATCACTCTCCTCAGAAAGCTTGTTCATCAGACTTAGGTTAGGGCTTGTGCCACTGGACGGCCCAGATTATAGACGCCCCATCAATGGCCGGGATTGTGTTTGGGGCTATGAATGTTATGAAGGAGAGAGTGGCTCCACTCCAGAGGTGGTTACTTTCCTCCGAGGCCGGGGTTCTCCTCGTTGTTGCTTGGCTCACCATCTCTCTGGGCCTTCACAGCAGCGTCGGCTACCTTCTCACTTGGCTCGCCATAGCCAGGAAGCCCAACCCGACGAGCAGCAGCAGTACCAGCGGCACAGTTCCTGGCATCCAACGCCCAGAACCGCGGCACTGTATGCCTCGCCGCCGCGGGCCCGTTGTGCTTTACCGGTTGAGCGGTTGACCCGTCAATGGAGCCTCTGCTCGCCGTTGAACCCTTTGACTGCCACTACCGCCAGCGTCGCTTGAGCACGACTTCAGGGTCCCCTTGCTCGACCTCTGTCCTGTTCTTCCATAGTATGTACATGTGTCGCAAGCTAGCAGTTTCAAGTTGCCTCGCAAGGATTGGTGCGGCTGTCACCTCTCAGCGGCTTCTCCATTCTCGTGGACTGACTCGCCCAGCATGCCTCTGTATTGGCTACATTGCCATGGCCTGCACTCTACGTCCTTGCCCTTCTCGCTGGTGCTTCTGAGGGAACCGTGTACGACTGGCTTCTACGATCGTGTACATGGAGATCGAATACGTTGAAGGTGCCGGTCAGCGCCGAGAACGTGGAGCTGAGAACAGGATACAAGCACATGGAAGCACAAATAAGCTCAACTTTAGCTAGTCCTTACCATAGCCGACCTCCGTTTGACTCCGGACATTTTCAAGTCGAGACGATGGAGGTAATGAAGACGAGTTCTTTTCTTTGCTTTCAAAACTCGTTTTTTTCAAGGTGATCATGAACTGGTGGTACTTGCTGATTACTATTGCTTGTCCCCATGACATAGCTGCTCAATCCGACAGCCTTAGTATGATCGCGTCAGGTACCTCGACTCCTTCAGCATCGAAGCCCCCTCCTACCTCACAAGGCGCAGATCCAGAGACGTTCGCCAAGAACAAAGTAAATGCTGAGTAGGCAATTTAATTAGTAATTTAAATTTAAGTAGGGTAACTCAGAATATTTAAAGAATTTAAATTAGGGCTGAAATTGAATTTAAATAAATTAAAGAACATATTTAAAAATTAAAATATTTAGTAAATCACAAAAATTAATGTATTAACCATATATATTTATGTACACATATGCATATGTGTATAAAAAGAATATATAAACATTATTACTTAATAACTAATAAAGCACTATGTGTTTAGGAAACCAATACTTACTGGTTATAATCTATAATTAAGTAAAATGTTAATTTTTAAGTTAATTATAATTCATAAAAACTTATGAAAAATACTATAATTTACATTATACATTAATAATATTTAAATAAAATACGTATCTGCAACTCATAATCGTATTTATGCGTTTTATTTATTTATCTCTTTCATTTCACATTATATTTTAGGAAAAATTTCATTTATACTCCATCATATTTACATATATACCCTTATAAGTTTTATATTTACATATATACTCCTGAATTTTTAATTCAAAATTTCATAAATTTCAAAATTAAACATTAAAAAACATTTTAAAAATAATAAATTAATAAAAATTTATAATTAATATATATTTTATTATAGTTAGGTTCAAAATACAATTTATTAAATTATTTTTAAATATATTCCATTTTTTACTATGATAATTTTTTTTGACATTTAACACTTAATAAACTTTACTTATTTCATTTGTAATATATTGAATTAAAAAATATATATTTTCAGTTAATATTATTATTTTAAAAGTTAAAATATTAAGTTTCCCATGGGTATATACGTAAATTTAAAACTTTTTAAAAGAGTATATATGTAAATTTAAAACTTATGTAGGTACATATATAAATATAAAACTTCTAAAGGTATATATGTAATTTCAAGGGTATAAATGTAATTTTTCGTATATTTATATGTAACTTAGGGTCGTTTCGCACCACACTTAACTTAACTTAGCATGCATAAGTTAAGTAAAAGTTAAGGGTGCATTTGATTCGCACCAACTCTCCCTTAAAAAGAAAAGTTAAGGGTTTTGGATTCGTACCAACCCTTAACTTAAATTAAGGGAATTTGTTAAGGGCAATTGATTCGCAGTCATCAACCCTTAATCTTTTACTTAAATTAAGGGATTGTGTTAAGGGCAATGGATTCACATAGATACTTAAGTAAAAATATTAAAGGGTCATGAATTCGAATATTGTCCTTAATATAATATACTTTATATTTACATTTAAGTTAAAATATTAACTTAATTATTTTTTAATGAACTTAACATATCTACATTCATATAACATTATTATGTCAAGTTATAATAAATATTTTTAAATAATTTCAATTTACAATAAAAATTTATTTTCAATTTGTAATAAATTTTTTAACCACTTTAAAATATATTTATAATATTATTATTTAAATAATTGTTTTGTTACAGGCAATGTTGGGAATTGTATGGGCATTTGCTGTAGAGAGGATGACCGGACAAACAGTCTGTATTCCGTGGGTAACACCGGTCTGTTTAACTTCTTTTGCAGTTGTTCAACTCTTCTGGTATGCCTCTCTTGTGCCAATGTTCAAGGGGGAGAGCCCGGACAGCCCGTCCGTGCAATGGCTGAGAGATGGAATGGCAGGACAGCCATGTTGGGTTTCCTTGCACTCGTCGTCACCGAGGCATTTACAAAGTCTCCAGTTTTTGGAATGTAATCACACTTTCTGTGAGCAAGAGGAATGCACATATTTTGTAGCTTTAGGAAGGACGAACTGAGATGTAATTACTGCTGCCGGGCTTTCTGTTGCCCCATGAGCTCGGCCAATGCTGGCCGAGCTCAAGCCAGTCCAACCAGGGGCTGCAGAAAGCCCAGCAGCAGTAGCTGCCGGGCTTTCGGCCGGCCCATGAGCTCGACAGCTATGGTGGGCAGAAAGCCCGGCAGCAGTTGCTGCCGGGCTTTCGGCCGGCCATGCGCGCCGATAGCTATGGTGGGCAGAAAGCCCGGTAGCAGTAGCTGCCGGGCTTTCAGCCGGCCCACGAGCTCGGCCAATGCCGGTCGAGCTCGTGCCATCCAGCCAGGGGCGGCTGAAAACCCGATAGCAATTGCAGTTGGGCTTTGGGCGCCCCTTGAGCTCGAATAAAGCTAGTAGTCTCTATGGCCGCCTCCTGATGCAAATGAATGCAAATGAATGCAAGAAAAGAAGAAGAAAGGAAAGAACACTACCTGATCTGCTTGTTCTTCTGCCATTCTCTCCTGATTTCTCCTGAATTCTTCTCTTCCTCTCCCGATGCGCAGAATCTACAGAGATGTATAGAGATGATGCGCAGAAACCTATAGAAATTAGGCAGAAGGAGAATATACTTAGAATATACTATGAATATATAAGAATAATGAGAAATTCATATTATTATTATTTTTATTTTAATTATATATGTTAAAATAAAAATATAAAATATAAATATATATTTTACATAAAAAAAATGCACATTACACATGTAAAATTTTATTTTTTATTTTATTTTAAAGAAGGTGCGAAAAAGGTGGCGAGCCTCGTGAGTCGTTAAGGGTGGCTAAGGACCCCCCACCTCCCTTAAATTTTCTTTGCAAATTTTCACTGTTCCCTTAAATTAAGTTAAGTTAAGGAAGATTGCGAAAGCACTGCCCTTAGTGGTCAAACCCTTAAAAAATCTTAAGTAAGTGACTTCTTAAGTTAAGGGCAGGTGTGAATTCAATACCCTTAGTGGTCAAACCCTTAAAAAAGTTAAGTAAGTGGTTACTTAACTTAAGGGCGAGTACGAATCCATTTTCCCTTACTTAAGCCCACTTAAGTTAAGTTAAGTGTGGTGCGAAACGACCCTTACTAGTTTACTCCATAACATATACATAAATATGTTAATGTACATTAATTCTTAAACTGATTCATGAGGTGACGGAGGTATATTCGGTGGCACGTATGTACATAATACATACGTTTAACGCGAGTAATAAAGTATATTCATTTAGGGTTAGAGTAAACAGGGGAATATATAAATATAATTGTCTAGTATATATACCAATGACGGGTTCAATTATGCCAAGAAACTGACGGCAGGAGCTGCAGAAACAGTAAAACGGGTGTGTGTGTGTGTGTGTGTGTGTATTAAGTTTTAGCGTTGTATATGTATATCTTACTATTATACATGTACCCATATTAGTTTCACATAGAAGTTTCACATCTCAGTGGGAATGCACCAAGCATCATTTTAGATGATGCAGATATTGATGTGGCATATTTTATTAAATATGTTTAATTAACAAATGTATGACATATTAAATATGTAATTGATTATGTCATAGTTTCTATGTTGCTTGGTACAAGATGGTATGATATTATTAAAAGTCTCTCTCTCTCTCTCTCTCTCTCTCTTCTCACACACACACACACATGTAATAATGTAGCTTTTAATTTCTGTTACGAAGGCATATATGAGAATTTTAAGGTGGAAACGGTCTAAAGGAAGGAGTTACACAGGTAATCAACATTATTATTAGTATTAATTGTTATTATTGTTTCAGTAGTAGGAGATATTTTTTAAATTATTAACATTATTTAACTGTATACTTCTATTAATATAGTTTTAAGAATAATATTAATATTACTGATGTTATACTAATTTATTTATGTAGGGTCCCTTGATCAATGAAGCGGTACAAAGGTAATGGGAAACATTCTTGTCTTAATTGTTTATATTAACGTGAATTATACAGGTTGAATTGCATGTACAAGATGCTCTATCTAAGGTAAAATATAATGTGTGTGTGTGTGTGTGTGTGTGTATCAGGAATGGTGGGATTAAATGATATAATCTACTGAGGTAACTAATTTATTAAATTATAAAGTTAATAATATATTTAAATGCTTATCTGAAATGTTATATTCTATTTTGTTTAACTATGAAGGTTGCTCCGTTTGGAGGTGTGAAGCAGTCTGGTCTTGGACGGGATAGAAGGTATCTCTCTCTCTCTCTCATATTGGTTTTCTGATTTGATACATATGCATGGGGAACATTAAATAAAGAATAATGTAAGTCATATATAATTTATGGTTTACTATGTTTCTATAGTCACACATAATATACCAAATGTAAAACATAATCTGTTTTATATGTACAACCGTGGTGGGTGGGTGTGTGTGTGTGTGTGTGTGTGTGTGTGTGTGTGTGAGAGAGAGAGAGAGAGAGAGAGAGAGAGATGCAAAATGAGAAGTTCCATTAGTAGACTGTCTTAAAGTTCAAGTTAGAAAATCATATTTTAAAGTTATTGATGAAAATAATGATATGATTTTTCCAAAACTTCTGTGTAATTTATTAATTTACATGTATGTATACACATGCACGGTGTATGTAACATATATACATGTAGAAAATGTGTGATTTGGAAACGCCTTCAGCTATCACTCATACGCATATATTACTTGGAAATATATATACACAGTAAACATGTATATTAATGCTGTGTACAGCTACATACGTATTGAGGCTAAAGAATATATATTTAAATATTAAAATATTAAAAAATATGTCAATATATATGTATCAAGGTTAAAGAATATTTTTTAAATAATTAAAAATATTAAAATGATCTCAGACAATATGAACAGTACTTAATTTTGAATGGATTATAATTTTGTAATATTTAGTGTGCCACAGTCCAATTGGAAGATTTTTAATGATTTAAAAATTTAAATTAGTGATAATGTTTTTTTTAATTTGTTTACATTATGAATATTTTATAATTAAATACTCAAGCTTGAGTAATATCAATTGGAGAATATTGACATTGTAACAATTTTTCTTTAAAAAAAATTGCATTTAAAAGAATATTATGATAATCTTCAACTAAAATGTTTATACTATCTTTTAATAGCACTTCAAGTGCAATAATCACTCAAAATATAAATGTAAGAATAAAAAGTACAAATCTTTTAATGTCCCTCGACCGTAAGTATAAATACAATAATATGCTTTTAATTCATGTCAAACGTAAGTATAATTGCAAGAATATTATTTAACTCATGTATAGTAATAGCAAATAAACACTATACATTAATTGAATAAACATTACGGTGAATTCAAAACAGGATACAAACTTTATTAAAATGATACATAAGATTCTTATTATAATCAAATAAAAGTATATATAAGAAATTCTTGCAACTAATATTATTTGAGAGTTAAAGAATGTTCGTTTAGTGCATTAGATATTATAATAACATATTTTAATTGGTAATATTTAATCTTTTAATATCTCTAAAACACAAATATAAACGTAAGAATATTCTTCGAATATTATGCATTGTAATTGCATTGATTGGTACTACTTAGAGTTTGATTATATTTATATGGTAATAAAGTTCAAAAGCACCATAGCTAATTATAATATGAATAAATTTAAGAAATCATTAAACTTAAATGTAAGGTTTGTTTTAAAATAAGGAATAAAAAAATCATTAAACTTAAATATAAAGGTTTTGTTTTTGAAAAATGCTATTATATAAAAATTTATTAAAGCATAATCAATGTTTATAATAAGACTCACTTAACATACACAAATTGCCATCCAAGCATAAAGGTGAAGTAATTCCAAATTTATAATTTGAACTCATAAGTTTAATACAAAAATTATATGATAAAGAAAAAATATAAAATGTTAAATATAAAAGTTTATATTATGAAGATTTGTTACCCACTTTGTAATTATAAGACTTTAAATAACACAATAAAATTTTAATTATGTAAGCACTTTTTGTTTGTTTTTCATTAATGAAAAATTGATATTTATAGTTTTTCAACTAACCTTTTCAAAAAAGATGTAAATATTATTGATAATAATATTTAATATATAATTATATTAATAATAAATCTCATCAAATGTTTTTTCCTATTTCTAAATTTCTTTTTACAATGAATGTGTGTGTTTGTATTTAACATACATCACATACAACATTTACATCACTTATTAATAAACAATAGTTATGCATAGTTACAAGGGTGTATTTTTTAGTATTTCTTAAATTTGATATTATTAATTAATGAATTTTCAATGTTTCTTTGTTCAGTTTTCCTTTATCATATAATACATTTGTTAACTTGATATATTAATTATGTTAAAAAATATACATTTAAAAATATATAATATATGAATATGCATATCATGAATATATAACATTATATAGTTTCGTAATAACAATATGATGCACATATATAGGTGCATATTTGGGACAAAATGGAAAATTTCATATTTATTATGTGTTTTTCATTCTTATTTATATATACTTTCTTGTTTTGTGTGTATGTGTGGTTCGAGAGAGAGTTATTATATATTAAGTATATATTAATTTGAATTATTATATATATATATATAATAAAAGGTAAACAAAGTTTAATATGTGATCCATAGTTTCAAAAGCAAATGATAATAAATTCATATAAAATTATTCATGTGTTTTGTACTTCCAATCATATAATCTTAATATGTGATATTATATAGAATATACATATTACATATATAAATTATTTTTTCTATATAATATGATTATATATATATTATATATATATATATATATATATATATATTGACATAATTAATTAAATACATTAGTTGAGATAAATGCTAATTAGTAAATTGAACACACATGCACACACAAAGTTTAATATATTAAAAGATTTAATAAAGGACATCAAAAAAGCATTTAAACATGTTAAACTAACTAAATAAAAACATAATAAAGTTTGAAAAGTGCTTAAACCTAGTGCATAAATGTTTATAAATGCATTGTGTAGTAATATTATTATGATAAAATAATTATAATCACAATTACCATTTTATCAAATTTGAAAGGTTACAAACTTAAATTTGTTAATGTTGTATAAAAGATTTTCTTTTTAACATATTAAAAGTTTTAAAATGGTGCAAGTATTCATATTGCATTCAAGCTATTTAAGTTATTTTTCATAATTGTAATTTTACAAAATATAAAAAAATAAAATAAAATAAAAACATATATAAATATAAATACAAAACACTTATTAATTACACATAATAATTTTAAGACTTTATAAAATTTATACATAATCGACACTTTCAACATGTTTAACTTTTTCACATAAAAGGTGCAATTCAATTAGATTATTATGAACTCTTGATTATAATAGATTTTGTGTGTTAAAAATGTAATAATTACAATAAAAAAAAGTGTAATAACTTATATAATATGTGAAAGATATTTAGATTTGCTTATTTTATTATTTATGTTAAAGCTCATGTGTTCCTTAAAAATGTAAAATTAATATATAAGAACATCTTGTTATTTAATATTTTTATGATATATAAAAAATAAAAATAAGTGGTCTCATAAATTTGTTTTAAAATTATACAATCTGAAAATGTTAAAGTTTATTATCTTAGTGTTTTATAATAAACAATTATGTTTAATAAAATTATGTATAAGACTTAATTTAAATCAATTTTAAAGAATATTAATGAATGCTTCAATGTTTCTTAATAACATTGAAATAAAGAAGCAAATATTAAAATTCACAAAATTCACAAAATGAAACTTAAATTAAGTTGTGTAAATAATTTTATTATACATAATTGTTATTATAAAACATTAAGAAAATAATTTTAACTATATATATTTATAACAAACTCATTATTTATTTTTATTCTTTAACAAACCTGGTAAGAATCTTAAAAAAATATTTTCTTGTATTTAAACTTTACATTCTTAAAGAGGTACATGAACTTTAACATGAATAAAACATAAATTCAAATTATTTACACATACTATATAAGTTATTATATTTCATCCTTATTGTACTTATTATATATTTGATTTATAAAATTTGTTGTGACTGAAGGCTTGAATAATTCACATGAAATTTAAATGGCACATTTTGTGCAAAAAAAATTAAACATTTTAAAATTGTTGCAATTAAACCAATGATTATCTTGTATTTTAATTCTATACTTCCATTTCATTATTTAAAATCAACTTTATAATAAACATCTGAATACTTAAATATAAATTGAACATTTACATTATTTTAAAGTTTTTTAGTTTATTTTGAAGAAAAAATATTTTTTTACAACATTAATAAATACGGAATTTACAATCCTTCAAAAGTGGTTATGATAATCATTCTCTTATTTTAAAGCTGTGTAATTAAAATCATTTTGTTAAATGGACTCCCACATATACTCTTGTAAACATTCTATGAATATGTTTTAAATGAATTAACATAAAGAACCAATAATTTACATGTATACATGCAATAAATATTACATGTTTACCATGAATAAAAATGATCGATGTGTAATAATCTTATAAGAAGATCTCATAACTTATAAAGTGTCATAGTTTTTAATTATGACTTTTACTTTTACTTTTAAATTGATTGTTATTACTTACTAAACTATGTTGATAAGTCCTAAGTGTAAAAAAAATAGGCTCACCTAGTGCGTTTGGGTATTTAGTAATGGTCCAGCTAGGTATTGTTAAATATTTGCAAAAAACTCTAGTCGAAGCTATCACTTCTATATAAAAAACACTTACCTTTATTTTTTGTGTTTTTGATTAGATTATTAATTAGTTTTGGTGATTGATGGTTGTTAAGTTAAATTCATCAAGTATATTCTTATTAAAAATGATATTTATGTTAGCCCACTTTACAATAGGGAGCTCTCTATCATATATATTAAGTAGTACATGTAGTGAAAGTTTATGGGTTCATAATTGAGCTTGTTATTATTATATTGGTGCAAGTTGTAGTTTATGTTGTCAAGGCAGAACCTTTTATTATGCCACCTCAACTTCCAAATGATAAGAGTACATTTGACTTTCAGAGTAACATACCCTTAATGTTAGTGTATTCATGTTTGAGAAGTCTTGTTAGAGTGCACATTCTAAAGGGATAAGGTTGAAGCATGTATCCAATCTTCTCCTCCATGTCAAACTAAGAGTAGCACTCACATCTAAGCAGGGCACATTCGTGTCCTTGTCCAACTATAGGCGTGGAACATGTTTTTTTCATCAAGTTCTTTTCCGAGGGTTCACAAAGGGGTTTTAGAGTTGACATTTAAGAACCACGTTTGTGGCACAATGTGTAACTTTTGAATTTAATGAACTATGACGAAATAGCCTACATCTTGAGAAATAATGTTACATAAAGATGTGACACTAGGCTAAATGGTAACAAAACTTGAGGCACACCCTTTGCGATTGTCTCATAAGTTTAACGTTGAGGGTTTGGATATTCTAGCAAGCAGGCGTGTTTATGCTCATATCAGGGTTTAAACTTTTGGTAGGGGCTTAAGGAATGTTAAGTCTTGTAACTAAGTGTGTTATTGACACACTTGCCTAGGGGTGTTCTCCTTAGGATCCAAGAGTTGAATAATATAAGTTTATTAATAAGAGCCTTTTTACGAGGCACTTATAAAGTTGTCTACTTAAGGTTATTCAAAACTAACCTTAAGGAGTAAACTTAGCATAACACTTTGTCTGCTTATGGCACACACTCATGGCCTCATTAAGTATTATTCTTAGGTCTAGGATATGACTTAGTCACTCAAACCGTTAAGAATTAATCGTGGTTCAAGGTATCCCTTGTTGCCTTAAAGGGGTTATACTCCCTAATGAGGGTGATTCTTTAAGGGATAAATCACAATGCCTTGACTATATCATGAAGGTGCAATGTTAAGGTATGAATCTGTTTAAGTCTTTAGTGTAAAATCCTAAAGTCTACTCGGATTGTCCTTTAAGATTCAGGGGATAGTCATTTTAGGGGACTTTATAATAGGACCTAAGTTTTGTGACATCTGAGTCAGGCTCTTGGCATTGTCTTTGAAGACTTAGCATTTGTGTTGACGTAAATGGCTACTTGGTAGCTACGTGTTGGCCTTTGGATTAAAAATTTAACATAAAAAAACATACACTTCAATCGAAATTATGACATAAACATATCAAATATATGGTGAAGGCATTCATTATTATTGAAAAGAAATTTTCAATTATTAACTATATAAATAAATAAATAATAATCATGAATTGACTTTAAAACATACTTATCAATCAAATGTTAAACAAAACCTTAGTGTGCTTTTAAGAAAACTAGTTTATTAATCATGATTCAAATGATAAATTATAAATAATAAATACCACTAACTTTTAAAGTCATCCCGATATACATTACTTTAAATGTCTTGAGCATGACCATGTAAAATAACAACATAAAATATACATATTCATCTATAAATAGTTATATAGATGTTTATATAGTTACATTTATATATGTAATCACACATAAATAAATATTTAAAGATAAATAAATAGCAAACACTATATAAGATGTATCTTAGTTATATATTAATAAAAGTGTAGTTAAATGTATAAATTCAGTTTACTAATTTAACAAGTGCCATATTTGTGTATTGATATATGTGAATTTGTGTTTATATACTTGTGTATATTAGATAACATACATAAATATATACATAAAGAGTGTATATTAATATACAGTTATTTTCACTTCACAAACATAAAACTTTAACTATGTTTCTCTACATATATTGTTACAAGGAGAGAAAATATATGAAAACACAACTTTAGTAGTATCCATTGAGGTGCATATATGTACTTATATATATGCATATGCAAATTACATATTTTATATAATGTAATAAATAGCCATAAAAACTAACATGTATATTGATAATTTAAAGTGAAAATTATAAATTGCAAATCTATATAGCATTTATGAAGAATTGTAGAAATAGTGCCTCAATAAATGTCTTTTTACAAGTTAGAACATAATTACATATATATTGTTGTCTACATATATAATGAATGCTATCTTATATTGTTTTATCCACTCATAACAATATATATAATTAAACAAAGTTGAAAGTTATATGTATGAGGAATTAAAATAATTGTGATATTAATGTACACTCTTTTTATGTATCTGTCCATGTAAATTATCTAACATATACAAATATATAAATACATAGATGGTACATATTATAAAACTAGAGATACATGTTGCATAGTGTTTGTTATTTATTTATTTATAAATATTTATTTGTGTAATTATATTTACTATTATATATATATATATTATATATATATATGTGTGTGTGTGTAATTATTTAAACATTTATATAACCATTTATATATGTTTAATGTGAAGGGCATGCTTAAGACATTTATAGTTATGCATTTTGAAATAATGGTTTTTACATTTATCATCCCAAACATGGATATCATGTTGTTTTAATTCATAATAATGTGGTTTATCAAATTTACATTAATTATTCATTATTAATTATTTATTTATATAATTGGCAATTAAATGATCTTTTAAAAAGATTTGTATCCATTGATATGTCACTTACAATTGCACTAATTTTGAAATTTATGAAATTCTTTTCAATGATAATGAATACCTTTACAATATAATTTAACATAATTATGTTTATTTAGTTTCAAGTGCATATTCTCTTATTTAAAAAAGTTTATGGATTGAATTATTAAAACACATTAGTCATTTTAATTCATAATAAGTATATAATATCCATTGCATGCTTAATAATTATTAATTCTTTATATTAATTCATTAAAATATATTCACACACATGCACAAATGTTTAGGGGTGCATTGTATTATATAACAAAATTTGAATCACACACAACTGTAAAAATCAACAACCCTAAACCCTAAATGCAACAGAGGAAATATTTGTATAAGATGCTAGTTTAAATTAATTAGTAATTTAAATGTAAATTTAAGATAATTAGGGTAAAAGAAAGTAAGATATTTAAATCGGTGATTAAAATTGAATTTAAATAAATTAAGAAATATTTGAAAATTAAAATATTTAGTAAATCCACAATATATATATAAACACAAAATTATTCATGTATTAAGTATATATATTTATGTACACATATGTATAAAAGAATATATAAACATTATTATTAATAATACTAATAAAGCACTATGTGTTTAGAAAACCACTACTTATTGGTTATAATTGATAATTAACTAAGATGTTAATGTTTAAATTAATATAAATTTTAAAAAACCAAAATATTTACATATACATTTATATTTATTACATTATACATTAGTTTAAAGTTTTAAATTAAATGCATATCTGTATATACATACTCAATATCATATTTACGCATACATAGGGATATTTCTCATGATAGTTTAATATGTAAATTACTAGTTTATAGAATAATATACACAAAATATATTAATGTAAACATTAATGATTAATTATAAAGCATATTCTTAAAATATATAATGTGGGTCAAATAGTAAATCGTGCATCATGGTGGATGGGCATATATGTGTTTTAATTTATGTATATACATAATGTATATGTATGTGTGCACGTACGCACATAGTAATCAAGTATATTCGTTTAGGGTTAGAGTCAAACAGGGGAATATCCGGATCGTGCATGGAACAGGAGCATGGTGCAGGCGTACAGCAGGAGGTCAATTCGGAAATTCTACATGAATCTCGCCTTACATCGCTCCGCCAGCATTAATTCTCGAAATCCTTAAGCATTGGGCCCTCGGGATCTCTCTATTGCTGCCTGTATTTGTCCCCTCTTCCGTCTTCTTGTCTCCGATAGCCACGGTACATTTATATACTCATACAAATATATAAATGCAATTGTTCTATATACCAATTATTAATATATCAATATATCTAATCTATCTAGTTTTTTTTTGTATTCTTAATATATATATATAATATAATATATATATATATATATAATATATATTAATATATATATATATATATATATATAGTTTAAATAAATAGGACTCTCAAACGTACGTATTAAATATGATAATCTGCACGCACGCACGCACGTAATTGCATATATGTATGCAGGGTGGAAGGATTTCTACTGTGAGAGATGGGGAATGCCGACACCTGTCACACAGCAGCCACAGACAAGCGAGTGGAAGGCACTCTACGTGGCAAAGGAGTCGAGTTCAAAATCTCTGCTGGGCAAGTTCACAACGGACAGACTGTGTGGGCACACGGCCTCGGTGAGGGCCGTCCGAATGCTGGCGTCAGCAAAGCTAGTTGCATCCGCCGGCTTCGATAGCACCGTCCGACTGTGGGACCTTGAACAGGGGATACCGGTTGCGTGGTCGGAGCCTGTCCTGGATAACATCCGTGCCTTGGCAGTCGACCACCAGGTGCTGGCTTTAGGGTGCACTTCCGGAAGCATTCGACTGTTCCATGGCGATCATACGTGTCCTTATTTCTTTGATCTGTTCGGTACATCTGCTGGGAGGAAGACAGTTTTTCGCGCCCATACAGGTCCGGTTACGTCTCTAGGTCTGGACACGAGGTGTATGTACAGTGGCTCTTGGGATATGTCAGTAAGGATATGGGAGAGGGAGAGGCTCTGTATGATCCGGAGCTTTTACCATTGGGACTGGATCTGGGCGCTGGTTCCACGCGGGGGACGTGTACTGAGTACCGCAGGGAGCGATGCGTACTCGTGGGACGTCGAGTCCGGTGAGCTGCTTCGGATGAGGGTGAAGGCCCACGAGGGGCGGGCTTGTGCAGTGGAGGGAAGCCGGACAGGGCAGTTTGTAATGACTGGCGGGGAAGACGGCGCGGTTCGGATGTTCGATGACCGTGTGGCGCCTTCTTCGTCTCCGGAGGCTGCCGACTCGGCAGTAGCTGCCTGGCTACCGCATTCCAGTGCAGTGACTTGTCTGGCTTTTGACGACCCGTGGTTGGCTTCTGCCTCCCAAGACGGAACTATAGCTCTCATGGACTTAAGATATGTGATCCGGAAGGGGTACGGACGAGCGAGCTCGTTAGGGAACCCGAGGTATGCGATGGTGAATGGGGATACCGTACAGCGGATGCTGTCGAGCGGGGGAGGGGGTGTGTATGCCGTTGATATAGGTTCGGACAGGGTTGTTTGTGGTGGAGATGATACCATGGTTAGGGTTTGGGATTTCTCGCAGGCCCTCGAGGTTCATAAGAAAGCTGACGGTTGAGGAACCTCAAGAAGGTACAGAGGTTACAGAGGAAGGGGTTAACAAATTAAAAGAGAGGTTTTAATCTGTTTCTATTATTTATTAATTAATAAATTATTTTGTAAAACGGTTAAAATTAAGCTCCTTGGTCAATTTTCAAAGTTTCAACATATACAAAACACTCGGCAATTAAGAATTTGACACCTGGCATGAAGCACCTAGTGTATGTATACGTGACATACACATATGTGTACGTGTAGACTGTAACTATCCATGACAAAAAACGTGGGATACCTTTAAAGAAACTTGTACCGGAATCATAAAAATGTATGGATTCAGGAAATGCACCGAGTCACAATTTATAAAAATAAATAAATAAATAATTTATCCTTGCCACCTAGCCAAAATGTTTGGTTAAAAATAATGTGAAACTTTGATACGTGTAGTAGACCTACTAAATATCGACAGCTGGACAAAGATACGTAGCAGAAATGGAAGCCGACACGTAGCGTCGAGACGACACGTGGAAGGCTAGCATGGACGCGTGTCGTCTGGCCGACATTTCCTCTGCTGTACATATAAACACAAGCAGCTCAGGGGCGAGACATCATTCCAAGGTTGTGAAAGCTTTGATCGATTTTTTATCGTAAGGTTTAGTGGGTCAATCGATTCGATTTTCTAAGGTTTAGATTTGATCTTTCTTCTATCATCATCAATGGCGGATCAGGCACATAAGGTGAAGGAGGCTGGACAACGAGACCGCCGACAAGACTGCCCAGCACGCCCAGGTGTGTATATATGTATGTGTGTATGTGTCTGTATTGTATAGCTTAGATCTGCAAGATTGCTCAGCATGCGTATGTACGTGTTTTTAGTTTAGATAGATACATGTTTATGTGTAATATAGCAGTGTGGATCTAGTAAATTACATAGTCTAATTAACTAAATTTAGTGTACAGTGGGATTTAGTAAATTGCTTAGTTATGCATCATGTCTGATAACTATTAATTTCATTCATATTAATTATAATTCATACAGGGTGCATACGGTACAACTCAGCAGAAGGCATCCGACTACACATCTGCGGACAGCATAAGGCCGGAGAGGTAGGTGACCACGCACGTGGCATCGGCCAAACGGCAGCCGACAAGACATATGCGGCCAAGGACACCGTGGCGGACAAGGCATATGCGGCCAAGGACACCGTGGCGGACAAGGCATATGCAGCTAAGGACACCACTGCTGACAAGACATATGCTGCCAAGGACACGACTGCTAGCTATCTGACTACCGCCAAGGATGCAGTTGTTAACAACTTTAACTGCCGCCAAGGATACAGCTGTCGAGAAGCAAACGGCTCCAAAGGACACGGGACTGCCAGCTATTTGACTTTCCGCGAAGGATACTACTGCTGACAAGGCAGTCCAGGCCAAGGACACGACTGCCAGCTATTTGACTTCCGCGAAGGATACTACTGCTGACAAGGCAGTCCAGGCCAAGGACACGACTGCCAACTACTTGGGTTCCACGAAGGATTCTGCTGCTGACAAGGCAGCGGCGGCCAAGGACACGACTGCTAACAAGGCATACTCCGCCAAGGATACAACCGCGGACAATGCCAAGTATGCTAAGGATGTCACTGCCGACAAGTCTGTCGCTGCTAAGGACCAGTCCCAGGACACCGCCTCTGGTTTGATGCAGAAGGTCCTTTAATTCACGGATATATATATATATAGAGAGAGAGAGAGAGAGAGAAGAGAGAGTTGACATGTAATGTAGGTAATATATATATGTATATATATATATACAATGTATATGTGTACTGATGTGTGTGTGTGTATACAGGCAAAGGAGGCGCTTGGTTTGGGGGGAACTGGCAACACGACGACAACCCAGTAAATAAGACTGGAATAAGAAGCAAAATTTAATTTGCGAGATGGAGGGGTGGGATATTTTGTTAAAAAAAAAAAAAACATTGCTATTTTGCCTTGTTCATATATTTTCATAAATATATGCATATTTATGCCAATCCTCTGTGTGTGTGTGTGTGTGTGTGTGTGTGCGTGCGTGTGTTTTCAAACATAATTGCAAGGTGTATACGTCGATTTCTTGATTTTGATGTGTATATATACAAGTACTGTATACGAACTTGTTCACGTGCATTAAAATAAAACTTCCAAATATATCATTATATTATAAAAGTAATATACATTTTATTAATGTAAAGAAGCGTTAGTGTTGGATCCACGTGAAGAAACAAGTTTTCTATGTACCGGCCACGCACGCACACACATCATGTGTATGCGAATGCAGACACATACACATTTATCATAATGATGTGTATGCATAATGAAGTGCTTGCGCATGCAGGCAACAGCTCATTCTTTATTTATATATTACTTAATTAAATTATTTATTTATGAATTATTAAAGAAGGTAGTCCGTGAATGCCACCATCACTGTTCAGACATGACAGGAGTAAACACTTTATACTTTGCAAAATATACATATACACACACATACACATGGTTATGTGTGCGTGCATGTATATACCTCGAAGTGGATCTGCTTTCACTAAAGGGAGCTGATATTGCTGGCAATCAGTAACTGGAACAACTTTACGTAAAATGAGAATTTCATTTATTCTAAATAAATAAATTATTTATTTATTAAAATTATTCTATTTTATGAATATTGTTCTAGGTCCTTGTCAAGGTTTCACATAAGTTTGACTCCTGTCTCTTACAAAAATTTCAAATTAAACAAATGTAAGATTTCAAAGCTTAAGGTTTTGAGGTAAATAGTTTGACATTACATTGTTTGCAGATCTGCTGGAGTTATGCACCACTGTGTGTGAAACTTCAATGTTTCGAGGTATGTGAAATGTTTCTTATACATACAACATACATATAAACATATATAGTGCCTAAATGTTAAAATTTGCGAGAATGTAAGGAAAATGTGCGTGCGTGCGTGTGTGAGAGAGAGAGAGAGATAACTACACACACATATATAAGTGTGTGTGTGTAAAATTTGTTTTATAAAATTTATTTATTTATTTTACTAATAGATACTTTTATTTCAGAAATGGCTAGAGTAAGGGAAGTATTATTGCTATTTATTTTAATACAAACAAGTTATGCACAAATAAAGAGTCCTGGGGCATGGAATATACTGGTGGAGAATGCAGGAATATCCGCAATGCATATGCAACTTACACATAACAACAAAGTTATTATTTTCGATGGTTTTAGTGCCGGCCCTTCAAACGTTACTCAGCCTAGCGGCGAATGCAAAACCACGTCGGGCCCTTCTCACGAGGTATATACATGTGTGTGTGTGTGCGTGCGTGTAGGTGTTTATATATATATATATATATATATATATATTATTAAAATGCAAGAATGAATACCGATTATGTGGTACAGCTCGACTGTACGGCACATTCTGTAGAATACGACGTTGCAAGCAATACGGTACGGCCTCTGAGTATATACACGGACACGTGGTGCTCGTCTGCGGCCACGATTGCCGATGGTACGGTCGTGCAGGTCGGTGGCCGTGGTAATGGCTCACAAACTGTACGGCATTTTACACCGTGTCACAAGTGTGACTGGGCTGAGTCTTCACAACAGCTTGCTGTTGAACGCTGGTATTCAACAAGGTATATTCTTAGTATAATAAAGAATATACCATATGTTTACTGATTTGTTTATGTTGAAACAGCCATGTCTTGCCGGATAACAGAGTTATTGTAATTGGAGGACGTGGACAATTCAACTATGAGTTTATTCCACGTCAGCAAGATGAAGGAGTTCACCATCTTTCGCTATTGGCTGAGACTAATGACATGTCACAGGATAACCTTTACCCTTTTGTCCACCTCATTCCTGATGGAAACCTGTTTGTATTTGCAAACTCCGATTCTATTTTACTTGATTACAAAACACATCAAGTACTTAAAAGGTTTGTGTGTGTGTGTGTGTTGTGTTTTATTAAAGAATTTAACGTAACGTTGTACAATAAACATGCATATGCAATAAAGTATATATATTAAATTTTAAGTAATGTTATTAAATCTTTAATATATTTAAGTTTATTGATTATTTATTTATTTGTTTATTTTTCATTTTATCAAGGTTTCCCAGAATACCTGGTCTTGAAGCTCGGAACTATCCTTCATCCGGTTCGTCTGTAATGCTTGCACTTGATCCAGCTAATAACTACATGAACTCAGAGGTTCTCATATGTGGAGGTATGTGTGTACGTATGTGTGTGTACATATTTGTAGATACTGTCACACGTGTAGATATATTATACGTCTCTTGAGTTTAATCAATGTATGTGTGTGTGTGCGTGTGTGTGTGTGTGTGTGTATGCATATTTATATGCAGGTGCTTCTCCATACAACTATGCACAAGCAAGCCAAGGAAATTTTATAAATGCCTCCAGAAACTGTGGAAGAATCAAACTTAATGATGCAGAACCCAGGTATATGTCTACTGTGTGTGTGTGCGTGTGTGAGAAAGAGAGAGTACATAGGTATTCAAACATGTACACAGCCGTAATATGTACATTCACACGTATACACATACGCACATATATGTGCTTGTGTTTACTAGATGGACAATGGAGGCGATGCCTGTGTCGCGCGTCATGGGAGATATGGTACTGTTACCAACAGGGGACGTACTAATAATCAACGGTGCAGAACGCGGTACAGCAGGATGGCATAACGCGCGGGATCCCGCGCTGTCCCCCGTATTGTACAAACCAGACCGCAAGCTGTACGACCGGTTCCAGATCCTAGAGCCAGCGTCACGTCCACGTGTTCATCATTCCTCCGCCGTTCTGCTACCGGACGCCAGCGTGTTGGTCGGAGGTTCAAATCCAAACGCGCGGTACAAGTTTGACGACAATACGGATGGAATATACCCGACGGATCTCTCACTCGAGACTTTCCTGCCTCCATACCTCGACCAGTACTATACCGCGCGCCGTCCGTACGTGACGTATGTGTCTACCCCGGCGGCCGTACACGGTAAGGAGCTTACCGTACGGTACCGGCTGCGTGGCCATTTTATGCCCGGTACGGTCAGTGTCGTACTGCTTGCGCCCCCGTTTGTGAGTCATGCAGTTTCCATGGGGCAGAGGATGATTAAGCTTCCTATACATAATGTGACGTCTGTAGCTGCACCAGATTCCATCTCCGGCCAGGTATATTCTATACATATAAATTTTTTAATTTTAATTTTATTTATTTATTTATTTTGATTTACAGGTGCCAACGTACGAAATACTGACACGTATGCCTCAAACAGCAAATGTGGTTCCGAGTGGGTATTATATGTTATTTGTAGTTCATGCTGGACTTCCTAGTCACGCTACATGGGTGAAAATGGTCTAAGACCTTGTAAAA
This sequence comes from Selaginella tamariscina, assembly GCA_003024785.1. Taxonomy (NCBI): domain Eukaryota; kingdom Viridiplantae; phylum Streptophyta; class Lycopodiopsida; order Selaginellales; family Selaginellaceae; genus Selaginella; species Selaginella tamariscina. The sequence goes on from PUQB01000019.1 coordinate 1,013,663, forward strand.
GAATAATAATCAGAATATTCGCTTAAATAATAATTTTTGATAAAATTTTAATTATATTAAAAAATGCTATTCTATATATATATTTTTATTTAGTAATCGGTGCTATTTAAATGATTATAAAGAGTCATCAATTTAATTTAAATTTTTATTAAGATCGTGGAGTTCGAATCTGGTAATATTCCTAATTACGAATTTTAGGGCAGAAAATTAAATAGAAATGGGCTTCGATATGAATGCTAGAACTCTGAAGAAGTTCTGTCGAGAGCAGCGATTGTAAGTTAATTTATTATATATTAATAAATAATTATGCTTAACTACTGTTTTAATCATTTATTATTGTAATTGTTATTATATTTGCTATACAGATATGCAAGCTTGCCAGAGCTTAATGAGGTCTTCCATCTCCATAATAAGGTTCTTACATTTATTTATTTATTATTATTATTTATATTTTTAAAATTTTAAGGGTATTATTGAAATCAAAGGCCTCGATCAATACACTGGTCTGAAGACTCTTCATCTCGAGGCTAATGGTAATGTAAAACACAACAGCTACATTATATGTGTGTGTGTGTATGTATATATGTATGTAGATGTATATGTATATATGTATATATATATGTGTGTGTGTGTGTGTGTGTGTGTGTTAGACACACTACGCGCACTACACACACACACACACACATAATGAACTTATGCTGCATGCAGCCATTTCAAGAATTGAAGGCCTTAATCACCTTGTTAACCTCCGTTGCCTTCACCTGAACCAGGTTAGTTAATTAGTTTTATCATAATTAAACATATTATTAATATGTTTAATGATTTAATAAATATAATCTTAGCTTTGCAGAACTTGGTTGAAGATGTAACAGGCCTAGATACTCTTCCCTCCTTGGAGTCACTGGATTTAGCTGATAATCAGGTGATTAGAACTAAACTTTGATCATTTAAAATATAATAAGTTAATTAAACTTAGCTATTTAGTAATTAAATATTTATTATTATAATTAATATTAATTATTTAAACAGATAAAGTGCATCAGAGGATTATCATCTTGTCCGTCCTTAAGACAATTAAACCTGTCTGGCAATTTAATCCAATTTGAGGAGGACGTTTCACATCTTTCAGTATATTCTCGAGTATCTATTTAAATTTCTTTTATTTAATATATATGTTTTATGTAGGAATGTCTGAGTTTGCAGTCACTGGACATGGCAAGAAACAGAATAGACAACAAGAAGTGTCTTGAGGTGATATATAATATATAAAACATAGTTAATATTTAATATCGTTTTTAAAAACATTTAAATTAAATATGAATTAATCATTTTCCATAGTCCATTCGATCTCTACCACTCCGGCTTTTAAAGATGTCCGGAAATCCCATTTTGTCAATGATTCAACATTATAGGAAAACAACAGTTGTTTGTATGCCTCAGGTATACACACACACACACACATACGTACTGTGTATATACGTATGTATACGGTTGACGTTTGTTTGCAGCTAATATACTTGGATGATTCTCCAGTCACTGATAAGGAGCGACGTTTGGCTGTAGCATGGTTAGAAGGTGGTCATGAGGTAAAGCATATATATGTGTATTTATGTATGTTATACACTATACGTGTATATGTAACTAGCCAAGTGTGTGTGTTTGTGTAGAGAGAGAGAGAGAGAGAGACTCTTTGTATATGCATTATATATACATACAAACACATGCATACACATGTACACGCACATACGCGTCGGTTGTCTGTATCAGGAGGAAAGACTGGTGAGAGAAACAATGCGGAGAGAGGAAGCTGATCAGCGAGATGCTCATCAACGAGGTACACACACACACACACACGTGTGTGTGTGTGTGTGTGTGTGTTTGATATTATATAATAAAATGTATATGTGCAGCATTTGAGGAGATGATTGAAAAGGCAACAGCTCAGCTAGCTGCAATGGAACAGGAGAAAAAAATAAAGCACTTATGCACCAAGAAAATGAAGAAATTAATAAAGTGCCTAAAGCCACGCAGGTCTCTCTCTCTCTCTCTCTCTCTCTCTCTCTCTCTCTCTCTCTCTCTCTCTCTCTCTCTCTCTCTCTCTCTCTATATATATATATATATATATATATATATCATTTTCATTGTAAACTATTATGCAGGATGGGGCAAATAACATAGAACAGAATGAACAACGAAACAACCATGAAGATAGGTAAGGTTCTTACCACATAAACATTGTCAATACACACATATGCACGCCACCATGTGTGTGTGTGTGTGTGTGTATATAATGATATTATTCATTAAGTTTATGCTTAGTATTATTTCACCATGACAGGCATCAGGATGTTAAAGAAATAGAAACACATGTCATAACCAGGATGAAGAAAACAAAAAAGACATGGATGACATAAAGGGGTATGTGTGCACGCATGCATGTGTATGTATGTATATCTATGCATATATAATATAACACCACACACACATAATATATATAACATTATATATGTATATATAATTTGTTCATATTGCTACTTATATAATACAGAGCCGAAGACCCTACGGCATTTCAAGAAGCAGAACAATGTGGTAAACGGTGTGTGTGGGTGCGTGCGCGTGTGTGTGTTTATAGTGTGTGTATGTATAGATGAAAACCAGCATATTGCCTGTGAAGAATGGATTGAGGGTGCAGAGAGAGAAAGAATATACCGAAAGAATCTTCATGAAAAGATATTAAGACGAGCAACACAAGAAATGCTGTTTGGGGGACACAAGCGTACAAACATCTGTGGAATCCGCAATAGAGGTTTGTGTTAGTAAAACATTATACTATTATATGCTAGTATATTCCATTAAAACACCATTATTATTTTTTTAACTGTTTATTTATTTTATAAAATAAAAATAAATTGGTATTAGCGTAACTAGCAAATAAACGTGTTTTGTGAAACTTAAAACTTTGCCGTTATATTAATTAAATATGACCACTTGTATAACTAAATATACTCAAATATATCAACGAGTTTTCTATAAGATATTAATGCTAAATACTAATAAATCGTGTCAAACAGAGATCCCAAGAGGAGGTTAAGGATACATTAAAAGATTTGTTCCAGGTATAGAATTATATAATCACATAGTTTAATATTTACATATAATCTCATATATAAAACTATATTATTGTAATTAATATGCTAAGCGCTACTAAACAGGAAAGTGAGGAGCAAGAACTGGTCGAAAACAAGGCTGCATTTCAAAGTGAAGTTTAATATATTAATGTCTTTTCTATGTATGGCCATATGTATCACACACGCACGCACGCACGCACGAAAGAATAATTTAGAAAAATATATATTAAAAAAAATTTAAAAATCGGAATAATAATATAAGAATATCAATTATTTAAAGTTCACAGTTTTGTGGAGACCATACACACATGAGAACGCTATGTGTGCATGCACGTATGTAAGTTGTGTAGATAATTTGAATTTTAGGTCATAAAGCATATTCTTTGAATATTCATGTCCCTAATTAAATAATTAAAATATAATTATAATTAACTAGCAACAACTCCTCAGCTAAAAGAATGGAACAAGTCAGATATACACTTTCAACAACCACGCCAGTATACGTGTGTGCGACGTATAGTATATATATAATATATATATGTTTTTATTCACAGCCACACGATTAAAAACAGTGCATTATATATAAAACATTATCAACGGACAGAGTTAAAAATGTGGGATATGAACTAGGCTTCTTCCTTGTTCAAAATGTTTTTTTTTTTTTTTTTATTATATAATATTTTATAAATAATTTTAATTTCTAAAAATTATTTCTCTGCAGTTAAATTAAACTATCTTAATTTCTTATATGGGAAGCTAATGCGTTTGTTTCTTCTATTCATCTCCTTGCTGCCTTATGTTCTGGGCGCATGCTCGAATCATCAATGTAAGGTAAGTTATGCATAATTTATATAATAATTGATTTCACATAATTATATCATTGATTAAGTTATATATGTTATACATTTTGTTTATAGCTCAAAGATAAAGTGCTCCACTAACCAAGACTGTGGATCCGGACTCTACTGCAGCTCCTGTGTCGCGTCGCAGCGTATATGCATCCGAAGCAACGCATCTGTTACGGTGTGTGTGTGCGTGTGTAGATAGATAGATATAGATACACACACACACACAAATATATACTTGTCTGTACATTTAATCTATATATTCATATTATATAAAATGTTAAATATATTTAAATACTATATATTTTTGAAAATAGATTTAATATAATATTAAATATATTGCAATTTTTAAAGTCTAGGACGGACTTACCGTTCAACAAGTATGCATGGTTAACTACACATAACTCTTTCGCAATCTCTTCGGAGAAACCCCGTTTCCCTGTTCCAGACTGGCCCCAGTAAACCAAGAGGATAGTGTTACAAGTCAGCTACAGGTACACACACGCGCGCACACACACACTTATATATTTTAATAAATATATATAATAATGCAGAATGGAGTAAGAGGTTTAATGCTGGACTTTTATGATTTTCAAAATGATATTTGGTTATGCCACTCTTTTGGAGGAAACTGCTATCCATTCACTGCATTTGTAAGTTTAATTAACTTAATAACTAATAAAACAGTTTTATTAATTATTTATTAAATATATATTATTAATATAAGTTATTAATTATTTATTAAATATATGTTTATTAATATAGAGGCCTGCAGTGGAGACATTAAAAGAAGTGAACGTATTTCTTACAGCAAATCCAAATGAGATAGTTACAATCTTTATTGAGGATTATGTTAAAACAACAAATGGATTAATTAACGTGTTTAAGGCTGCTGGATTAGATAGATTCTGGTATCCAGTTTCGAATATGCCCAAGTCCGGTGAAGACTGGCCAACATTAGCACAAATGATATCGACTAATCACAGGTTAATTGTGTTTACTTCTTCAAAGTCTAAGGAAGATAGTGAAGGTGTTGCTTATCAATGGAGATACACATCAGAAAACCAATGTAAGCATATACACACACAGGTGTGTGCGTGTGTGTGTGTGATTATTAATATGATTATGTATGATTTATTATTGTAGATGGTGATGACAGTATACAAGCGGGAACTTGTACAAACCGTGCAGAGTCGCCGAGTTTAACATCGAAAACAGTTTCCCTCTTTGTGGAAAACTATTTCCCAACGACGCCCTCTGAGATTACAGAATGCAAGATTCACAACCAGGGGCTGCTTGATATGTTAGATGTTTGTGCAAAGGCTGCAGGGAATAGATATGCAAATTTTTTAGCTGTAAATTTCTATAAGGTAAATTAACTAATTAAATTATTAATTATAGTTAATTAATAATATTTAATTATTTTATTTATTTATTATTTTTGCAGAAAAGTGAAGGCGGGGGAGTTTTCCAGGCTGTTGATGTTGTTCAAGCAAAGTTGTCGAGTGTTAAATCAATTTAAAAAATACATATATATAGACTCTTGCTCCCTGTTTTACACAAAGAATCTTCTTTATATATATATATATATATATACATATGTGTGTGTGTGCGTGCGTGTGCGTGGAATCATTTGTGGAGTATTTAACTATGATATTGTAATAAACAAGCAAAACGTTTCTTAAGCATATAAATGTGCTTAAACTAAGGGAAAACAGGTGAATATACCAATTAATAATAAATTAACCAATGCCTGGATTCGAACCCGGAACTGCCGTACTGATAAAAATGTGATTACAGTACGGTCTTTTTAGGGTTCTTCGCGAGAAGGAGCTGCAGGTAGCCAATCGATTTCATCGGCGCCAGGAACGCGGCGGTAAGTAGCGATTTCTTCATCAGGCATCGCATTACATAGCACCCAGAGCAGCGGATTTCATAGGGTTCATGTTTTCCTGTTCAATCCATGGCGATGGTCATGCCGCTGCATAGGTTTTCTGCTGGTTTTCAATAGAGAATCCACAAATTTCAGATGTGTAGATTACGGGCAGAAACACAGCACAGAATAGATGCATTAGAACATCCATTAGGTCATCTTTTGGGTACAAGCGGAAACCTCAATCTATGGCGGCCGCTACATTCCAGTACAAAGAATGCATAATTTTCAAGTCTTGATGGGTAGATTATGGATAGGCCGCTGCATGTATACTTGAAGCATTCCAGTACTGGGTTTCAGGAAGTCTTAGGTATTCGTTTGATGTATAAGCAGGGTCGTTGTTTACGCAGAACACAGGAAGAAAAGAGATGGCTAATGCAGACGAGAAGTCCGTGATTGACATGTTGTATGAGTATGGGGAACGACTTAGTAGTTCTCAAGATAAATCGAAGGTGTGTATATGTTTTGAGTTATATGGGGGGGAACTTACAATAATCTATGATTGAAGCAGAATGAAAGTGATTATCTCGGGATTATTGAAGCAGCGAAATCGGCAGGCAACACTAAGGTGAAGCAACTTGCTGCCCAGCTCATTCCCCGGTTCTTCAAGTTCTTCCCCAATCTCTCTGCGCGAAGTCTGGAAGCTCAGCTAGATTTATGTGAAGAAAACGAGTTGGGGGTACGTCTTAATTATGTTCGCTGTTTAATCAATTTTATATACATTTGGAGTCAATGCATACATGATTTAGTTGTTTTAAATATAAATTTTTCTTTTGGTTTTTAGTATTTGCTGACAAATCAGGGTCTGTATAACAGAACTGTCCCCTGCTATATAAAAATTTGTGTTTTTACTGTGTGTATTGGTTTTCAGATTACGGTACAAGCAGTGAGAGGACTTGCTACCATTTGCAAAGACTCGAAGGACATGCTGCCAAAGGTTGCGGATGTGTTAGGACAGCTTCTTGCGACAGGTGCGCCTATATAAGTTTGATGGTTTTAACTGTATGCATATAATATAAGTACACACACGCATAGTAACTAAAACCTTCACTTTTATGCCAGACGAACCTCTTGAGAAGGATGCGGTCCAGAAGTCTCTTATGTCTATTCTGAGACAAGATGCCAAAGGTAAAGATAAACATAAGTAAACATTGAAGTATATTAAATTTGATACTGAATTTGCTGGTATTTATATACAGCCACTCTTACGGCATTGTTTAAACACGTGGAGACAGCGATGAGAATCTCCGGGAAAGAGTGCTTTCTTTTCTACGTGATAAGGTTTGTTCTAAATAGATTATACTAATGCGCTAGATTAGATAATTAACAGTGTTCAACCAGGTCTTCCCTTTGAAAAATGAGATTATCCAACCACAAGAGGAGATGGAACGACATATCACCGACCTCGTCAAAAAGGTTATAATAATGTGTGTGTGAGAGAGAGAGGTGTGCATTACGTTTTGTACATCTAAACTTCGTTATTTCAACAGTGCTTGCAAGATGTCACGGGTGCAGAATTCAAAATGTTCATGGAGTTTTTGAAGAGTCTTAGTATTTTTGGCGAGAACGCTCCACAGGAACGAGTTCAGGAATTATTGGAGATTGTTGAGTCACAAGCGGATTTAGATGCTCAGTTTAAGGTATTGTATACATATAATATAATATATATATAGTATATGTGTGTGTGTTGTAGTCGTTCGATCTTAATTTCTTAAGCCTCAATATATATATATAGATAGATAGATAGATAGATACATCTAGCACAGCATAATATTTAAGTAGTACATGATAATAATGAAACCTTGCTACTTACAGGTTGAAGACACTGACCACATTGATCGGTTACTGGCTTGTTTGTACATGTCTATTCCCTTCTATTCGGTACGTGTATGTGCGTCTGTGTATCCAGCTGTGCAGATCACACTAAACTCTTGTTTGAATATAAACATAATGCGTGGTGCATTTTGTTTTGTATGCATTGTTTTCGTATTCTTAAGTTTGGATTTTTACAGCGTGGAGCTTCTAACAGCAAATTTCTTAACTACATCAATAGGAATCTGTTTCCCGCATTTGACAAGGTACTTCAATTTATTGGTATAAATACCATATGTACTGTGTGTGTGTGTGTTATATAATATGTTTATATGCATGTACGTGTATATATAACGTCTATTATTACATTGCAGCTTCCAGAAGATAAGAAGACGGAACTGCTGAAGAAAATAGCAGAGAGCGTGCAATATTGTTCACCCCAAGATGCCAGGAATCTTCTTCCGAATATTGTGCAGCTTTTGAAGGTACTTTTGCACATGTACACGTTACATCGTGTGTATATACACATATATATATAATGCTAATACACATACACATACACATACATATATGGTGTTATATGTGGATGCAGAAGTACATCCGAAGAGGAAGACACTGGAAGAATTCAACTATCTGCACTTGAATGTTTACTATTTGCTTTCACCAGCTTGCTCACAAGGTTCTCTCTCCCTCTCTCTCTCTGTATTGGAGTTTATGATAATTAAATATATATGTAATATTATGGTAGATATGCGTGTATGTATACATATATAGACAATATACATACGGATGCTTACATCTCTTGTTTGTTCAGTCACCAAATTCCACCAATAGTCTCTGCGGATACAAGATTGTGACTGGCCAACCGTCTGATCGTCTTGGAGAAGATTTTAGTGACCTTTACAAAGATTTAATAGAAAGGTACGTGTAGTAAATACGTTAGAGTCTTTGATAAACACATACATTGTTTATACCATATATTAATGCTGTATATTTATAACAAGGCTGGAGGTTACTGAAACGCTATCTAAGTCGACAAAAGCGAAAATTAACACAGGAATGAACAAAGTGGTAGGCAAGGACGATGCAGAAGCAGTAAGTATTAGAATCCAAGTAAACTGATTACAAACATCTCCAATATTACTCTAACAACATTTCTATATACATAAAGCAGTAATTTATAAAGTTTTCTGTTGTTTAGAAAGCGAAAAAAACAGCATGCTTAATTGGTTTACGCTCTTTGCAACAACATCTCAAGTTGGCTGAGGTAAATTAATGGGTAAATAAGTTTATAGACATTAAACAACTCTTAATACTGATTAATACTTTACTGCAGCCGTTAAAGCAAAGAGCACCGGTATTTCTTGGTGGGTCGGCGAATTTTAATCCATCGTGGAAAGAGACTACAAAAGGAGCACCTCAAGCTAACTCTTCACCAACCACAGGGTAAGCACTCTCCTCTCTTCTTATATATATGTGTGTCTGTGTGTGTGTCAATAGTGATGTAAAGTTTACATCAATATGGCTATATATGATGTCTACATCATAAACCACATTATATATATATATAGAGAGAGAGAGAGAGAGAGAGAGAGGAGAGAGAGAGAGAGAGAGGGAGAGAAGAGAAGAGAGAGAGAGAGACACACACACACAAGAATATTATTCATTTTTTTTTATATACACACACACAATGCCGTTTAAGATGCTAATTAATTGTGTATGTTAAAGGTTAAGCGTGCTAATGCGGCCAGTAATGGAAGTGGGAACAAAGAGGCCAAGAATGGACCAAAACCAGCTACAGCTAAACAGGGCAATAGCGGGGGTGTCGAGGGAAGCGTGGGGTGTCAAGGGGAAGTGGGGATTTCTAGGGGAAGAAGGGGGTGGCGAGGGGGCCGTGGCAGGGAAGGGGTGGTAAACTGGACAATGTATACGAACAAGAAACGCAGTTAACAAGGTTTGTTTATCATTAATCTCTGCTAATTCTTGACTAACAAGGACTATAAGAAGAGCGGTTTTTGGTGACTAACTTATATTGATATTCCTTTCGAGCATCATTCTTTTTATTTGTATTTCTATATCTAATATTAATATGATCCATATCAATCTCTGCTTGTTATCTCTCTCTCTTACACGCGCACGCACGCACACACAGCTTTGGGATATTATAATATGCTATTCTTATCTAAATTTCCACTAGTGACTTTATAATAAATATTCTAATTTTAAAACACTAATCAAATCATATATAATATATGATGTGTGCCATGTGGCCACTTGTTCAGTGCGTTGGCGGGTTACTATTCGTCCGCGTGGCAGCGGATCCTGTAAATATGTATATTGGCAGATAGATGTTCATCTTCTGATTTTTGTGTGTTTTAAAGGCATATAAATATGTCTTCTATGATGCAAAAGATCGGTGAGAAGCTCCACATTGGTGGGCAAAGGAAGGCTACTGCTCCGTACACTGCGTACGGTGCTCCACATGGTACAAGTGTGTGTGTGCGTGTGCGTGTGCGTGGAGAGAGAGAGTGTATCATTATCTCAGAGTGATAAGTGAGTGAGTGAGTGATAAACCACTTACAAATGATCTTTCCTCTTTCTGGTGTTTAATGCGCCATTGCGTGTGCGTGTGCGTGTGCGTGTGCGTGTGCGTGTGCGTGTGCGTGTGCGTGCGTGTGTGAGAGATAAACCAATTAACAATGATTTGCGTACATAGGCATATGATGCTCCGCATGTGTGTGTTAATCTTCTCGACGTATTCCGTGCGTGCGTGCGTGCGTGCATTTGTGTGTGTGTGTGCCGCTAAACATGGTGAGACGTCCTCAAATGTATCTTCTCATGTGTACACCAACTTGAAATATGTGTTGTACGACACACTCACACTGAGCGTGTGTATTGTAGTACATACCACCGAGCAAAGGTGCCCATGGTGGGCAAGTGACCACCACTACATCACCACGCAGGGGAAGAAACACGAGGGACTGATTGACAAGCTTAAGAAGAAGAAGAAGAAGGAACGTAAGGAGCACAAGAAGAGAGGCAGTGACTCCGACTAGAATGTGTTATCTCTCTCTCTACCTGTTGTTTCATTTATATCTGGTATAACTCTTTAAGTAATTAACAACATCATTAAGATGTAATAAATAATATTAAATTTATTATTAATAAAATGTGATTCACAAATGAGAATCTATACTTTTCTTTAGAGGTTATTTTTGAGTTTTAAAATCACTTTAATCCTTTAATACTTCCGTATGTTTATGTTTATTTCTTTTCTTTTTCTTTTTTTATCTTTTTTATAAATGCTAAAATATTAAAAAAATCATTAAAATTAAATGTGCTTAATTGGTTAGCAAAGGCAAGCAACACAACAAATTCTTCTGAAAATAATATGGTACGCACTCTGTGTTGTATAAGCGAATATCATATGTCATATTAGTACGACTTCTTAACTTTATGTATACACGTGTTTATAAGAAAATTCTATGATTTAGTTGAATGAAGCAAATAAAACTTATTATTATTTAAATAGATTTTTAATTTGGAATTCATACCACAGTTTAAATTATATAATATAAAGTTTTAATCTTACATTGGAGATTGTTTTTATAGTTTAGCTAATAAATTTTCTTTTATCCACCCGTACTTAATGATATTATCTTGAAATCTTTATTTAAAGTTTCATTATGTTCAAGTTTTAGAAATATAATAATTAATTTATTTTTTTTTGTTTCAATTCTGAAGTGAAACAAAATGAAGTTATTACGTGGGTACATAAATATTATGAATAATTAGATATTAATAAATGCCATAATTGTTAACATATTTATATTATATTATATATGTATTTGATTATTTTTGGATTTTAATAAATTGATAATAATTTAATTTTTTTTAAAGATGATTCAAATATTTAAAGTTTTTAACTAGTAACAAAATTAACCATAAAAGATATTCTTTTTCTTTAGTTTCTAAATTAGATTCATTTTTGTTTTGTAATATATATAAATTTCTTCTTAATTAATAATTTTAAATCAATATATAAAAAAAGAGCTTTGAACTTCACTTATGATTTATAACTTGTATCTGAGTTCTTGTTCGAATGCAGTCCGAAATAAGATTAAATACTTTCACATATAATATTATTTTACTTGTTTTATATGCATTTACATTTTTTAAAATTTTAATTTATAGATAAAAGAGAATTAGTTTTAGTTATAGTGGTAATAATGACAAACTGCAAATATCATTTTTTAATTTCATAATGTATTTATATCATTTTTATTATGATAAAACAATATTAAAGAATAAATATTAATATAATAAAATAACTTTTATATTTTACAAATACATATTAGACATTCTCGTTTTAAGATTATATAAGCATTAGGTACACCTTTGTTTAAAATAATGTAATTAACATAAGATTAATAAAGAAACATTTTTTAACTTAATAAATACATAATGTTTTAAAATATGTTATAAGACTTGTCAATTATAAAACACATCATTTAATGTGTTTAAACCTTATTATTGCATTGTGAAATAAAAAGACATAGTAATATATTTAAAATAGTTATAATGCATGTAAAAGATTATTTTTTTATTTATCACATTTTTTAAATCCTCATAAGATTATATATTTGATTCGTTTTTATGAAATGTTAAGCTTTTTAACAATATTAAAATAATAAAATACTAATATTTATTAAAGATCATGATTTTGTTTTAAAATTAATACTTTATACTAAGTAAATTTTCGTATTCTTTTTAACAATAAAAACATATAAACATTAACTAAAGATAAAGGTGTCAAATCAAACATATATAAAATTCTTTTAATAAAATGTGATAAATGTCTTAGAAATAATTTTAATTTTAAAAGTTAACTACATTTCTTCTTTTGTGTGTTTACGTATTTAACTTCATTAATTATATAATAATTCATTGATTTTACTTTTAAAAGAATTCTTAAATAGTTATAAGTTCATATATATATTTAATTACACATATTACTTTTATAAATAATAAATATAGAAATAAAACATTTCACATACGTAAATTTAATAACCTTAGAAGATGTATTATTAAGGTTATAAAAGTAATGGGAAGTACTGATTGCATGAATATTTATGAATGCATTCACCAATGATAAAAACACACACACAAATTAAAAGATATTAAACGATTAATATGTAAAAGATTTATAAAAAATGGGTAAAAAAAATAAAAATGAATATAAAAAAATATTCAAAATTATAAATACGACAACTTGTTAAGTTTATTTATTTCATACACAAGACTATTTACATAATTAACATTGAATATTTAATTTATTTGGATTAATTTCCAGTATTTGCAATTACATATATGTACAATACACATATATGATTCATGTACCCATGTACAAATATGTATATAAATTTATAGACAAGAACATTTTTATAAATGTCTTTATTAAGTGTAACCAGTGCTTCGGACATTTTCATACATGTTTAATAAGTAAGAAATTAAAAAGCTACAAAATTTCATCTAAGTATAAATCTTATTTCACTTTTAAGTTTTATTTAAGAAATTCAGTCATAAAAATTTTAAAATAATCTAATAGTATCTTATATCTAAAGTATCAATAATAATTGCTTAAATTTATTTAAACTATTTTAATGGTTTAAAACATAGAATATGCTAATAATATTTTATTTTAAAGTAAAAAGACTTAAATACCAATAGTAAAGTATATCTTAAAAATATATATTAATTAAATAATATTTTGTTAAGGTCGTTTTAAACTAGAAACTTACATAAATTTGAATAAGAAAACTTTTCGTGCTTTAATATTGAAAGAGCAGATATATATTCAGAAATGTAAATGTATTAGCTACAAAAACCCTGCTTATATACAGGAGACCTCCTGCCACGTGGCACACATGCGACACGTGTGCACTGACACATGGCGGCCAGATCACCACCCATGTGTCACTACATGTGTGTATATACACATGCGTATATACATTACGTTACATAATATACAGTATCTTACATTATCCCCCCTCTGCGGTTGTGTAGATGGTGATGGATCTGATGGTCCTGGATCCGTGTGAGTTGGGCCATCTAAGGTATGACCGAATGTAGTCAACGAGTCTCGAACGACAAACCGTTTCATTCGAACTACGTGAACTATCTCAACCTCATGAGATCCCACCAACTGTACCTGATACACCTGAGGACCAACCTTTCGGAGTACTCGGTAGGGACCAAGCCACTTATGTAATAAACCAGTTGCAAGCCCAGGTGCAGTTAGCTTGGGAAAACGTACCAGTACTAAGTCACCGTCAGCATAGTCTGGTGGAATTTGATGTCGTGCATTGTAAGAAGATTGTTGCCGTATTTGAGCTCGACCAAGATGTTCAGCAGACTCTGCACGCAGAAGAGGTAAGACAGCATCCAAATGTCGAGCCCACATTTTGCATCCTCGGCACGTGGCAGATTCGATGATAATCCCAATTCACTAGGCAACTTAGGATCATATCCATACAATGCCTTGAATGGAGAGATACCAATCGAACTCTGAATGCCTGTTACATAAGCAAATCTCAAGCATCGCAAATACCAATCCCAGTCAGTGTGATTGAAGTTCACATACTTCGAGATCATACCCTTGAAGGTCCGATTCAATCGCTCCACCAAACCATCAGTTTGTGGATGATATGGAGAGGCAAATGAGTGTTTTACCCCTAACCTCTCACACAACACTCGGAATACCTCTGCAATGAAAGCGGGGCCATTATCTGATAACATCCGCTCTGGACAAGAATGCTGCAAAACCACATTATCGAACAAAAACAAAGCTGTTGACATGGCAGTTGCATCCGGAAGAGCACCAACCTCCACCCAACGAGTTAAATAATCGATACGACAATGATGTACTGGTTACCTTGAGAAGAACGTGGAAAAGGTCCCATTAAATCCACTGCAATTAACTCAAAAGGGCGAGAGACATTGATGGATTCTAACACCCCCATGGCCCGAGTCGTAGAGGAATTCCGAGTTTGACAAATGGGACAGCTTTGAATATACCTGATCACATCACCACGCATGCTGGCCAATAAAAGGATCTGCGGAGCTTCTCCAACACTCGTTGGTGACCAAGATGACCTCCAACAATAGGTGAATCATGATATGCTCGAAGAAGGTGTGGAACATATGTAGAGGGCAACACCACCATCTGTCTCTGGATTTGTCCCAATAAAATACAATAAACCATCCTGAAGTCGAAACTGAGCATGATATTGTCGAAACCGGGTTCGGAAGAGGATTGCAAACGCATCCGTAATTGCCTCGTCCATGGTTCATGTTTTTGAGCATCCTGCCACTGTTCCAAGGATGGTAAGTCGGCATCGAATACCTGAGGGGCTTGTATCAAACCGAATGCTGCAGCTACTGCATGAGCAGGCAAAGTGGAATCAGAAAGGGGTGCTCGAGAAAGTGCATCCGCATCCACCATTGTTCGCCCAGGCCTGTGCACCACCTTAAAGTTATATACTTGGAGACGTAATGCCCATCTGGCTACACGACCCACTAAATTCTTCCGTTTTAAAAGGAAGTGACAGCAGCATGATCACACTCCAAAAGTGTTTCACTCCCATGTAAGTAGGCATGAAGTCGTTCAAAACCCCAAACAGCAGCAAGGCATTCTTTTTCAGTAGTGGAATAATTCCGCTCAGCCGGCGTGAGTACTCGACTAATGTAAGCCACCGGGTGTCGAATTGAAGAATCCACAGCATCAGTTTGCATCAATACACCACCAATACCAACATCTGAGGCATCTACTCGTAAAATGAACGGACGAGTAAAATCTGGGTATTGAAGCAATGGTGGAGTTGTCAGGAACTCTTTTAACTGGTCAAATGCCTGCTGACACCTGCGAGTCCACCTGAAAGATACCTGTGGACGAACTAACTCCCGAAGAGGGGCAGTTCGATCAGTGAGATGATCGATGAATCGACCCAAGTACTGCACCGTGCCCAAGAAACGCTGGACTTCCTGTACTGTACGGGGACGAGGGAACTCTCGAACAGCTCGCAACTTCATTGGATCCACCTGTAAACCCTCTCGAGATATACGGTAACCCAAGTAAGTGGTGTCGGTCGAACCAAACACACACTTTTCAAGTTTCAACTTCAGGCCAACTTCTCGAAATCGATCAAGAACGCGCCGTACATCACGAATGTGATCCTCCCAAGAACCAGACCCATGAATGAGCACATCGTCGATAAAATCGGCAGTGATATCAGGCATATCGGAAAGAAGCTCATCCATCATGCGTTGAAAGGTGGCAGGAGCTGAAGTCAATCCAAAAGGCATGACCAAAAACTCGTAAAGACCAAATGGTGTCCGGAAGGCCGTTTTTGGAATATCCTCCTCAGCCATAGGAACCTGCCAATATCCTGATGCCAAATCCAACTTAGTAAACCATCGACTCTGACCCAAACGATCTAATAGATCGGCAGAGTTCGGAAGTGGATAGACATCTTTGATGGTAACATCGTTAAGAGGTCGGTAATCCACACAAAATCGGAGAGATCCATCAGGCTTGGGAACCAAATGAGGTTCACATGCCCATGGACTCCGTGATGGACGACACACCCTTTACCAATCATATCAGTAACAGCTGTTCGCATGGCTGATAACTCCTTTGGTGACCTGCGTCGAACCGGGACTTTGAAAGGCTTTGCATTGCCGTGGGTATACAGTGTCGAGTCTTCACACGTGCACCTTGGGACAGATCAAATTTGAACAAACTTGCATACTGCTTAAGTTGTTCGATGCAGTGTGCTCGACACTCAGGTGACGGATCCGGCATTTGAACCTGTTGAGATGAACACCACCCCAAGACCGGAATCAAAGGAGCTGTATGCGTGATACAAACAGCAACAAGCTTCTCTGGACGTAAAGGAACAGACTGCAAGACACAGACTCCAAGCGTAATACAGGAGGAGAGAGTGAAAAATCACATACCTTTCGACTGCTTTAACCAATCACATCCCAGAATGATGTCAAAGACCTGGGAAGGGACAACCCTAAGAGACCCAGAGGGAAACTTACAGTTGGCACCCAAACCAGCGTAGTCGAAGTGGTGTACTGTGATACTGCACGAGACTGCCCATTACCATATAAAATGTGCAAGACCTTATCTGCACGTCTTAAGGGTAATGAGCACCGATGCGCTAGAGAAGTAGTTATGGAAGACATACTGGATCCTGTATCCACAAGCACTGTGACTGAAAGATCATTCACTCGTGCAGAAAATGTGAAAACTGGATGATCTGGTGGAACTTGCAAACCTTGATATGCATAGCGGAAAAAAATGGAGGTGAAGTCTCCATCGCACGGGATCCCTCCGTCGCCCGTACGATTACTGGTTTTCCGCAACAGATCCATGCAAGAGAGGCTTCGTCATCTGGAAGCTCATCATCAGACATAATGGCCGCCACAGGCACACCATCCGGAACATATGGTCGCCAGCCTGGATGTGGTGGACGCCAATCAGGATACACATCGCATGCCCGCCAAGTATGTCCAGGCGCCCAACAGGCCCAACAATGAACTTGATTGGGTCGACCTGCATTGTTCCGATTCCTCCTGTCACGAATCCGTGGATTTTGACCACCACGGGCAGGACTGGAGCAGGTGCAGGACGATTTCGTGGAGGTGGTCCACGGGGTGGGCCCCGAGGTCGACCACGAAAGGCTTGCCGTGCGGGCACATATGCAGCAGCATCAACCTCCATTGGATCAGCACGCTGAACAAGAGGAGCAGGTAACCCAAGGGGAACACGGCCCTCACCAGGCACCAACTCAAAACGTTGAGCTAGTGCAAAAGCTTCCTCCAATGTGGTAGGACGAAGAGCCCGAACGAATCGAACAAGTTCGGGTCGCATAGTTGGCCATAACATACCGAGCTTAATGGGCTCAGGCATGTTAGGATATGCACGCCGAACTAAATCCCCGAACCTAATACTGAACCGCATAACAGACTCACCAGGATGTTGTCGTATCGCATGCAGTTGTTGGAAAGCATCATCTGAATCCTCAACTTTGCCAAACGTACGTTTGAGGCATTCCGTTAACCGATTACTATTGGCTTGAATCTCCGCAGCCAATCCATTATACCACTTGAGCGCAGGGCCTTCCAAACATGTAGGGAATTCTCTGAGAGCACGGGCCTCATCCCAACCATGGTAACGAACAATGACTTGGAAATGATCAAACCAGTGGTATACATCATCTCCCGGATCACCACAAAAAGATCGGGGTCGAACCCTCGGATTTGTGGCCTGTGAAGAAGATGAAGGAGTACTAGAAGCAGATCCCCCGGCATGAGGCTCAGGGGAAGAGGAGGACGACCCTCAACAAAGCGCTCCAACAACTTAGTTTGTGCATCAATAGCAGTAGCAATAATGCTAAAAGCCGTCTCCATGTTCATTGTCATGAAAAAAAAAAGGAAAAGGCGGAAGAAAGGAATACCCAACTTCTCCACCAATGAAAGAGCAGATATATATTAAAAATGTCAGATATTAGCTACAAAAACCCTGCTTATATACAGGAGACCTCCTGCCACGTGGCACACATGCACACGTGGCGCTGACACATGGCGGCCAGATCACCACCCATGTGTCACTACGCATGTGTGTATATACACATGCGTATATACATTACGTTACATAATATACAGTATCTTACAATATAATACTCCATAATCATGTATAACGGTTAACTCATAATGTATATAATAGTTTGTCCTAATGTGTAACATACATACATGGTTGCCTATTAACTTAGACTTTAAGCCTTTATTTACTTTGTCAATTCCTAGTAAGGTGAAAAATCATAAGAAATAACCTTTATTGGTGAATAAATCCTAGCTTTAAATAGTTTCATTCATATATGCCTTCAAACAAGTTCTATAATAATAATTTAACATAAAATTTCTCATAATTGTAACTCGTAAATAAATATTGAAATCACATCTTACGTTTTAATATCCTTTATTAGTTAAATCTATATATTATTTCTACATAGTAATTAGACAATTCTATGCATCGAACCAGGTTGTATATATATGAAAAAAAAAAAGAAACAAATTATTATTGTTTCTTTTCCATTTTAAAATGGAAAAACTTACAAATATTTAGCAATTTCCAAATTAGATCCCACTTTATAATCGATTATAGAAAGAGAGGGGATCTCTCTCTCTCTGCATAGATACTGCTTAGTGATTCCACCTCGTATTCCAAAAACCCCGTTAACCATGAACGGTG
Organism: Selaginella tamariscina; assembly: GCA_003024785.1. Taxonomy (NCBI): domain Eukaryota; kingdom Viridiplantae; phylum Streptophyta; class Lycopodiopsida; order Selaginellales; family Selaginellaceae; genus Selaginella; species Selaginella tamariscina. The sequence goes on from PUQB01000019.1 coordinate 1,032,701, forward strand.
GCGGCTTGGAAACAGCACTTGGCTTTGTTAACGATCTTGTAACCCTTGTCACTCTTTAACTTCCCTAATTATTAATATATTAATAACATATAAAATATACATTTTAATTTTAAATCTGAAATTGCTTAACTAGAAATAATTATAAGATTCAAATATCTTAGTATTATCTTTTATACTATGCATGTTTAAATTATTAAAAAGGCATAAACCGATAATAACACCAACATATAATACGCGTTACCTTTGGTATATTAATATTGTAGTAAATGATATTTTACATGCATGTTCAAGCAAAGAAAATTCGAATTGTTGAAAGGCAGTTCAGATTGCTACAACACAAGATCATCATGCAGCCGAAGTATATTCCTCAATTCGTTTTGGCGTGTTGCATTCTTCACAATTATTGATAGACTTCAAGGAGGCTGAGCTTATTGAATTTGCTGATGTGATAACCGTCGAACATGAAAAATGCAGCTCTGTCTCAACTTGATCAAGGCTAGAATGAGGAAGACTTTTGTAGAGGAGAGGTGTTAAGGAATCATTTGTCTCAATACTTAGCTGCTTTATAAACCGTAATAAGCTTGCATGATCGGGTATCCAATTTCCAGCTGGTTCATGCGAGAAGGCAACCGAAGCTACGTCCGTATGCTTTTCTCGTCATGTTGTCCATAACTCGTTTCAAAAACACAGTTAGCTTCGTAAACATGAAGGCAAATTCACAGCTACTCATGGAAAGTCGAGCTCTAGGAGCGATGGTAATACTCCCATGTGTGTGTCGGAGAGTTCCGGGTCCTAACTGTGATAATTAGTGAAAGAAGTCGACGTTGAAACTCCATGGACATACTGTATCACGGACTGGTTCTTGGAGCTTGAGTGTATGCTAATGAAGCTCCTGCAACAGAGTCAAAGCGTATGCAAAAGCTTGGTTGGCAAGGCTGGCAGCACCAAGGATGCTGAGTCGGAATGTCATAGCGTGCACTTTGCCTTCTCCAACAGGAACAAATTTATATCAGAGATAATAGAGGTTGACTAGAACGGAGACGACGGAGGAGAATTCAGAAGAGCAGGTTGTTGCTTGGTTTTGCAAAGTTTATGAAAGTTTTGGTCTTGGTCTCAAAAATAGACCTGGTATCTTCATCACCATGTTGCTGACAAACGGATCCGACTTCAAACCAGCGGCAACAACCCGAGAATGCAGCTGTCTCCCTTGCAAAACTCTCACAGGCGTCCAAGATGACAGCGAACGTGAACTCAGTTGGTTGAGTTCCATCTTTGAAACAACGTGGACCTTGTGAAACGTAAGCGATATGAGATATGTCCACGGACCACCGTTTTCACGATTGTTTCTGTACACAGTTGGAGTTGAGAACATTCATGTATAACTCTACCACAAAGCTTCCATGCTAGCGCATGCGATTGATAATGGCTGGTACGTGCTGTCCGGTTTGTGCCTTCAAAGAAGCATGAGTTGCTATGAAACACTTCACCATGTAGATTTAAATTTAAACTTGAGTACTAAGTAGAGAAGGAATTCATCTTAATATAGTTTTCATAAGTGTAGCTTAAGTTTCTTGTGAAATCGTCTTAATGCAAAAACCCTAAGTCAAATAAATTAAACTTAAAATTCAAAATAAGTCTTATTTGTGAGGGCAAACATTACTTAACCTAAATTTATTAAGTTGAAATTAAAAATTTAAGTTGGGCTAGGTTGCTGTGCGAATGACCCTGGCAAAATAATATCTTGAATATTCTGCCAAGACCCTTCATGTTTCGGAGTTTACAATGAATATATATATGTAAAGAAGCTCCAAAAACCAAGTTAATAATCTTGGTGCAAAGTTATAAACAGTTTAAACAACACCTTAAATGTATACGTGCATATATACAGTATATTCCCTTGATAAATGAAAACAAACGTGTGTGTATAATTAGAATAAATTTTAATGTATCAGTATTGTGTATCTCACGTGGACAAACCGTCGGATCCTACACGTAAAAGTCGCCACGTGGATCCTTTCCAGGGCATAAAAGCGACCTCTGTCCCTAGGGTTCTTAGTTGCAATCCATATTAAAGATGCATATCTTCGTCAAGGCGCTCACCGGCAATGGTGTCACGCTCGAGGTGGAATCCTCGGACACAATCAAGAATGTCAAGGCCAAGATCCAGGACAAGGAAGGAATTCTGCCGGACCAGCAGCGACTGATCTTCGCCGGTAAGCAGCTCGAAGACGGCGGACGCTGGTCGATTACAACATCCAGAAGTGGTCGTTTCTGCACCTTGTTGTTCGTCTCCTTGGAGGTATGCAGATATTCGTGAAAACCCTCACTGGGAAGACGATCACGCTGGAGGTGGAGTCTTCGGATACGATTGACAACGTGAAGTCCAAGATTCAGGACAAGGAAGGAATTCCACCGGACCAGCAGCGGTTGATCTTCGCAGGGAAGCAGCTGGAGACGGCGGACCTTAGCCGACTACAACATCCAGAAGGAGTCGACCCTTCACCTTGTGCTTCGTCTGCGTGGAGTATGCAGATATTTGTGAAGACTCTCACTGGAAGACGATGAGTCCTCCGATACGATTGATAACGTCAAGGCTAAGATTCAGGACAAGGAGGGATCCCTCCTGATCAGCAGAGGCTCATCTTTGCTGGCAAGCAGCTCGAGGGCGGCCAAGATTACAACATTCAGAAGAAGTCTACCCTTCACTTGGTTCTCCGCCTCCGCGGTGGACAGTGACATATTATTAATGTTAGTTAAATAGATGGGTTGGAATATATATAAAAGGGAATATAATATAACACGTTTTAATTATTAGGCTATACGTTGGAGTTCAGTAATGCTTGTGTTTAATAATCCATAGATATGATGTTTTTATGTTATATATGGATGGATTATATGTTTCAAATCTGCTCTACGTATATATGATGAAATATATATTTTATATATAAAGTTCATATTAAAACTGTACTGTTTGAAAATTGTTCCATTCGTATTAGTAGTGTCCTATTTATATGATATTACTGAGTTAAATCCATTCGATGTGTGTATATAGAATCATTTTAATATATATAATGTGGTTTTAATACAATGTAATGTATATATATATAATAACAATTTGTTTGGCAAAATATCTTGAATATCCTGGAAGATTCTGCCAAAATCCCTGAAATTGAAATAAATTCGATTTAATATGAATAAGTTTTACCTCGCCAATATATCCCAATGAAAATGAATTTTAATTATAAAAAACTTTAAAATACACACAAACACACACACACACACACACACACACACACCACACGCACACACAGGATCCTCACAATATTGTATCTTGTTCCCAATGATTCAGCCTTCATCTAAATACATATATACATATGTATGCATGCATACATGCCTACATGTACTTATGTATGTAGTGCATAGCCAGCAGAAATAACATTCCAAGTGAGTCTTTCAAAGTAAGAAAGTCCGTGCGAAGAACCTCCAATGTGCATGGCTTTGTTTGCTTAAAATTTTAGTGAATTAGAGAGAGGCTGAGAAAATGTATACATTTTGGTCGAATAAGGTTGTATTGTATGCATTCAGTACTATTATACTAAGGATTATGTAGGAATTTGGCATGACATATGTTACTAATAATACTTGGACATAAAATGATTTTATTTCAGATGCATCATATATATCACTGAACAGCAAGAAACCTATATATGGGCTGTATTGTGCAGAGCCCCAGTTAACATATTGTTGCTGAGATCTAAATAAACCAAATTCTGCATCATTCTCACGTTTGAAGGAAGAGGGCTTGTCAGACTAACGTTACTAAGATGCAACCGTCTGATGCTCTTCATCTCACACACTGATAACAATATGCTTCCCACTGAGAATGAATTGGATGACAAATCAAGCTCTTGTAAGTGCATGAGTTGAGAAATCTGTGGTAGGATGGAACTGTTGAGTCGGATGACACGAAGATTCAAAATTGTGAGGCTTTTTAATTCCCAAAATGGCAATGGTATGCCTCATGAAAGTGAATTCCATGCTAAAGTCAGTATTTTCAACTTTGTAAATTGATAAATCAGAGGTAAGATGCAACTATTGAACATGTTATATATTAAAATCTAGATGTCTAAGCTCCTCAGTTCCCACGTCAATGGTATGCCTCCTGAGAGTGAATTTCCTTCCAAAGTCAACACTTTCAACTTTGTAACCCGAGAAATTAATGGAAATCGAACTACTGAACATGTTAACATTAAGATCTAGATGCCTAAGGCTCTTCAGTTCCACAACGGCAACAGTGTGCCTCTTGAAAGTGAATTCCTGTCTATATATTCTTCGTGTGGCATAGGCATCTGTATCTTACTGAAAACATCTTCAATGGTTCCATCTCACCACTGATTTCTCAGCTTACAAAGTTGGAAGTGTTGGCTTTGTCACGAATCCAACACTTACAAAGAAGATAGTTTTGGAAGAATGATTGCTAAAATCAATGGATACGAATGCATTCTAATAAAAAAGAGGAGATCAAATTCCTATTAAATGCAAACAAACTGCATCTCTACACACTTTTTCTTACAAGACTTATAGTGCGCGGACCCGCAACCCACGAGGACTACGTCAACCGCGTAAACCACAAGACTTAGTGCCGCAGACCCGCAACGCGTGAGGACTACGTCACACGCGTAAACCACAAGACTTAGTGCCGCAGACCCGTGACCCGTGAGGACTACGCAAACGACAAGACTTAGTGCAGCAGACCCGTGACCCGTGAGGACTACGCAAACCACAAGACTTAGTGCTGCAGACCCGTGTCCCGTGACTACGTCACACACACAACCACAAGACTTAGTGCTGCAGACCGTGACCCATGAGGACTACGTCACACACACACAAACGACAACTGTATATAATGTATGTTTAGCGACTTTTTACAATTTGAATATTTAAAATATAGATGTTTATTGTTTATTTAAACTGCTGCACAGTAATTTAACTACAAAATATTGACTTGTGTTTAATTTTTATTTAACAGTTTCGTAATCTAGTAATTGCATATTAAATTAATCTTTATTATTTAGCTTTGCTCGGTCGCTATAGACTGTGTGGAACTGTCTCTGTGAACCTTCGTTTTTGCGAAGAACTGCGTTTTGTTGTTGTTGAATCATGATCCGACGTCTTGAATGAATCGATATAGTTCGAGCTTTTTGATGGTTGGCTTGTCGAGCTTTACTGGGTTCTTCATCCACTGTGATGTAAGAAAACTTAGTATATAGATATATGTTTGAGCATATATTTTATATATACAGCTTATGTGAAAATTATAATGTATATATGTACATAGAGCTGTAAATCTATGCAGATACATACATATGTAGCTTTATAAACATACATACCATCTGTATATCTATATCTACATAAAACGCCAAGTATATATCTATGTATACAAAATATGTATATATGTGCCATATATGAGTGTGTGTGTGTCTGTATAGCGCCCATACCTTCAGGCTCTGGTACAAACTCCTCATTTTGTCTCTACTTCCATGAGCTGAAAACGTTAGCCATCTTTTTCTGTTGAATATATACTCGGGTACTAATAGAATAAGCTAAAACATCAGATTATATTAATATGGCTATATTGTTATATGTTATCTGTGTATAAAAAGTGTGTGTTTCTTTTGACAGACTTCTACCACACTGGAATCTGCCCTAACGGATCTAAGAGCGGAGATATCCACACCAGAGAATGCTCCTGGGGGAATGAGAAGGTCACTAGTTTCAAATACTTTCTTCAAGTTTTTCTTATGGATTGCCCAAAGTATGCATGTGCGCGCGCGCGCACGTATTTGTGTGATATATATAGCTACACATAACTCTGTGTGGGGGGTGCCCCACTGCTGAGCAGCACGCAACTGAACACTTGGTAGGTGCCTCACTACTGAGCGCTTTAATCTCATATTCAAAAAGAGCCCTACTATAAACCTTAACCCCAGAAATAGAGCCCTTAGAAGAATTTGTCTTCATCCTTGACGTCACATCCAATATACACAGGCAAACTCGACTTTAAGGTTCCCTCACGTCCCCAGTGTTCAAGTTCCCGTCCACGTACAAACGACTATCTCTCCCATCTCTCACTGTAACAATGTTATGCCACTTACCGTCGTTGACCGACACACTTGCAGTAACCCGGAACTGAGTCGCATAATCTCCATATACCCAAAACCCCTTTACAGTATATAACTTGTATTCTCAGTTGTAAAGATATCCACCAGGTCCCCTCTGCTGCACTATTCGGATGGGATTTTCACCCATGCCACCGCTCTTACCCGACAGTGATGCTTTCGTGCCACATGACACCACTCCCTTTCCGTTGAATGCAAGTCCACCACCTTGTTCCCAGTATGCACCAATGTGTGTTTCCCATACACACAGACATTACCTGAAATCTTTCCATTTGCTTGGCTGACAGAAGAGTCGTTAGCAACGCTGCCAGAGATCTCATCTAGCTCCCACCACCCAACAAGGTCCTGCATATTTAAAGATAGAGCTTTAGTCGGATACCATACAAATGAATTAACTGCACATTGTCCACGTGGAAGTCCATGGTTTTTCACGCTGTAATCTCATGTATCCATTCTCTCCCCATGATGTACCCATGAATTCTTAATTATCCAATAATCGTTTCCATTTTCATCCCTTAAAACTGATAGTGAAACTTTATCGTTACTGCATGAACCTCTGCATGTGAACATTGAGTTAATTATATGATATATAACTAAACTCTTCTATTAACACACACGCGCACACACTTACACTCTTGTAGTTGTGGAATTCATCTGATTTTCCATCCACCACAGCAGTCACGGGCTGAATGGCAACAGCTTTGACAATGCCTATCATTACTAGATGCTGAGACCTTCTTGTAGCCGTCGATGGAACCATCCTGTCCCAATTATCAAGAGAATACAATCAACCTAATACTGTATATATGCTATCTTAACTATTATATTCATCGAGAGAATGGAGATTGTCTGCGTGTGTTTTATGTGTGTATAAGTCATGCTTTTAAGCGCGCGTGCGCAAACAACATATGCACACGCTGAAGTACATAACTACTACTGCGGACCTTCTTTTTACAGGTGGCGTTAGTGCCCACGAAGGGGTAATTGGCGTCTACGTAGATGCCAGTGGCTGAATTTGCCAGATAAAAAGAAAGCATACTGTGGAAATCCAGATTCACACCCTTTGTTCCGTACTTGGTCTCACAGTCAATCAACTGTTGTGCAGAAAGGTCAAGGAATTGACCAGTTGCAATTCGTTTGGCTCCCTCGATTGCATCTGCTGTTGCAAATGCCCAGCTTCCTCCTGTACATAAACCACGTGTAAGCATGTCTTAATTATTCATATACTAGAATTAGTATCTACCAATCGATTCAATTAGTTTAGTACCTCTACATCTAAACATTAAACTGATGCACACCTCTGTTCCTCCAGTCTATCGAAGTGGGAACAGGATCATCACCAATCAAATCTTCCACGCTTGACCTCTCAGAACTCTTCTCATACCTCACCACAGGCATCCCTGTATTAAATTAACATTGATATATGTATGTCAATCCAACACACACACACACACAGCAGAGTACCTGCGCTGTTTGAGATATCAGAGAACTCATTGAGTCCTAGCATATACGAAGGAGGGGGCTGCTGCTTGTTATGCGTGTGAATACGCTCCAGCTTATTCCTGAATATTCTATAACGAAGCATCTTCTCGGAATCATGCCATACACCTTGTTGTGCTCAACACACCAGTTCTCAAACATCTTCATTAGCCAAATCCTTCTTGGAGTACCCATAATCAACACTCGAACTTCGAACAGAAACTACGAACAGGAGCAGAGCACAGAGGAAAATGAAGCTATATGAAGAAGCCATGTAGAAAAGAGGTGTCGTTTCACTCCCACGAGAGAAATGTGAACTTGTGACTTGTTCATTAATATGAATATACTGAATTACACAGATCGTCGATCCTTTCAAGTTCACATCGTACAAGTTTATTGCTCTCCCAACAAATATGATTTAAAAACCACATAACATACACACGTATATATAGTCATCGCATGGACCTTTGAAAATCCCCTGTACATTAGTACGAAACAATATCTTTCTTAGAAGAATTGAGAAAATCGATAGCTTTGGTGTGTGTTATAGCAACTCACATGGGTGTAGCTTTGGGCTGCTTCCAAAGTTCCATCCATGACAGCAGTCACGGCATCACTGACTCCTTCATTAATGTTATTATGACTCTCTCTCTCTCTCACACACATATAATACATGTTCAGACAATGTTTTATACAACGTGGTTACTGTTAGAACAGAGCTATCTCAAGAACTGCCTCCCACGCACATACAGACATACTAAAGCTAACTATGCAGTGCTTTTAGCTATATCTCACATGTCAAACTCACTAGAACTAACCAGGAATTTAAAAGTGACACATGTGTATTACTATTAACAATATATGCAGCATAGACCTACATGTTAGCACTAAATGAGTTATATGACATCACTAATGATCTCTTTAACACTTGTGTGTGTGGTTGCTGGTTACGGAGATCATCCATAATCAATGCTTGAGGATTGAACAGAAACTGAATAGCAGAAAGAACATAAAAGATAATATGTGTGTGAAGACATTTTCAACTATGTGTTATACATATTATAGCACACGTGCTATATCATATATATATATATATATATATATTCGTATTGGAGAAACGTGAACTATGAACAACCGAAATTTTATTTTCCCGCCAGTCACCCACCTGATTCGTTCTACATCATATTCCGCTCTCTCACGGACACACACAAACACACAGACGAAAATGTGGTTATAACATGTGCTGTATACATGCATAGATTAACAAAGTGAAACACAAATGTGTTTAATTTATGTCTTCGTCTCACAAACACACAAACACACACAAACACGTGATATGGTGTTTTGAACATGCATACGGATATAAACATTAACACAGTGGAAAATCGACCTTTCATGGTTATAAACATTGTGTGTGTGAGAGAGAAAAAATATATATGTTTGTTTTGTTACTATGTTGTGCAATTAACATTAATCATTCTTTAAAGTGAAATTTAAGAGCTGCATACATGTATAATTTATTCAAACACATTATATACATTATACCACATGCATCAAGTTTTGGCTTTTGGTGTGTAGAGAGAGAGAGAGACGAAACTTGAATCAAAATGTGCCAGAAGATTTAAGACAGTGAAAATGCTTAGTGATTGCGTAAGTGCATTTAACGTACTTAGAATATCCTAATATATATTTTAATATCAATCTTAGTATTTCTAATAACTCATAACAATAATAATAGTAGATATTGAAACTTCAAAAAGCATAATAAGAAAATATATTACTATAATAATACACATACAAGGTTTACCATTCATTATAAGTAAAGGTTACATAGAACGATGATGTCAGAGTTTTTACTTGGTACTACAAAGGCAGCTTGCTAGATGCCAACCCTTGAATCCCTTTATGAAAGCCCACAAAATGTGGTAAAGTAACCCATGTTAGGAACTTGTTTCTTAAGAACTCACACTCTCAGTTGGCTAAGTCCATAGTCAATGCTCACCTTGTGAGTTAAGATGTGCAGGCTAGTCGAGTTATAAGTATTGTTCTTAGCTTGGCGTGGATGAGGAGGTCAAAGCAAAGCCTCAACCACTATCTTATAGGACACAAACTTAGGCAATCCTTATGAACGGGTTAATAGACTAAATAATTGACTAACTCTTTGGATGTGACATACCTGATCACAAAAGCGAAATCTTATCAATGATAAGAGTAGGCTAACCCGAAAGTGGAACGTACCCTTGTTGTGTGGAAGTTAGGGCGGCACAATGAAGAGTTATGCCTTGATGACACAAGCTTAACTTGCACTAGTAAGAGAATAACAAACTTTCTTTTGAATCCAAAAACACTCATTACATATACTTTACTTATTTATGTAACGGAGCCCCCCGCCCCCATGTTTTTCTATTTGAGTAAATAAACCTAACCCCCAAGGGGGGTGGGGTTGGGCAACCCTAGGGGTGTCCCTAACCCTTTTGACATGCCATACTCATAAAAAAACCTAATTCGGAATGTCAAATCAAGGGAGAGTTTTTAAAATGAAAGTGTTAGCTTTGCTTAGAATTTTTTGTAAACACCTAACGACACCGGCTGGACCATCATTAAATACTCAAGTGCATTATGCGGGCTTGTTTTTCTACACCTAGGGTTCGTTAATACAACTTGGTAAGTAACAACAATCAACTCCAAAGTAAAAGTAAGGTCATAACCAAAAAACTATGACACTCTTTCAGCCTTTGAAAATCTCAACGTCCTCGTTGACAGATAACTCTAACTCCAATATTAGATTAAGTAAAGAAAATTAACCAAAAACTAACAGAATCACTCAATACAAAGTCAGTCAAAGTTCACTTAGTCTACATTACCTCCCCTTTGCATTACAAGTACTTCAAAACCATCATTCACTGAGTCATAAACTCAGTTGTTGGAGGCACCACCTGCAAAACTAGAATTTATATTAGAGGATTCTAGTTAATATTGTCTGTTAGCCTGTAAGTTAATAAGAAATAAAGCTAGCTTTATTTCTCAATATCATTTTTAGCTTGAGATCTCGCCTCAAATTCTTCACCAACTCCATTGCGTTTGTAGATTCTTTAATGTTCTCATGTCGATTCACACGTTAGATAACCCTTCCACTTGATGAGATACTCTAGCTTATGTTTTCACGACCCATAAACTTTCCTTATGCTCAATATGGATTCGAATTCATACTCTTTCTCTTCACTGACTAGTTCAAGGGGCAAACGTAAGTTACTGTATCTCTCTAAATGTTCTCATCCTTGTGAAATGGTTCGAGTAAATTGATATGAAACACATTATGTATCGCTACTCACTTTACCACCTTGTACGGACCTATATAGTGCAATAGAAATTTCCTTGAAAGAGTTGTTGAAACCGTCAAGTTTCTAGTATTAAACAACACCATATCCCCAACTTAATATTCTACATCTTGCCAATGCTTATTGTACTGTTGACAATATCTTTCTTGTGCTGCATTATTACTTGACGAGCACCATCCCATGCACGATACAATTATCCAGTGAACTCTATTACAGAGGGAACTTGAATGGCGACGAGCACCATCCCATGCACGATACAATTATCCAGTGAACTCTATTACAGAGGGAACTTGAATGGCATCGTCTTTCTATAACACCATGCTCTAAGAAATTCCACCCTTGTTCCCAGTTAATACTTCCATTGGGCTACACCCAATTGCAATGTGTATCAAATTATATAACATATCTCAGTCATATTCAAGTGTTCAACCTAATCAAGTTGATCACCTTGAATATAACATTTAAGATAGTCCTCGACTTCTCGGTTCACCATCTCTGTTTGACCATCTATTTACATATGATAACCATACTAAACTTCAACATCGTACCAAACTATTTAAATAACGTTCCCCAAAACTTACCTATAAATTAAGGAAACTAATTTGAGATCATCATTTTCAGTAGTCTACGTACTCTTACGACCTTGTGAAAAAATAGCTTTGCTGCTTGTTTCACATTCACCGTCTTTACAGTTGGAATGAAATGAGCAACCTTTGAAAATAGATCAATCACCACCATGAGGGCATTGAAACCACAAGATTTTGGCAATCACGTGACAAAGTCCAAAGTAACACTTAAAAATGGCCGCTCTAGAATCAATATACACTGCAACTTTCAAGCTCATTTTTGCGATTGACTCTTCACTTGTTAAAATGTGGGGCATATCTTAACATACTCAACAACGTCGTTTATCATTCCCAACCAATAAAATCCATGTTTTAGTAGAGCCAATGTCTTATGCCTTCCACCATGTCTTGCCAAAGGAACATCTTGATGTTCTCTTAACAGCCTTTGCCTCTATGTCTCTTCTGGAACATAAAGTCTCTTCTCTTTATAATAAAGAACCCCATCCTACACTACAAAATGCACTTGCTTGGTGCATCCATTCCACTTTCATCATCTCTTTATAATTGATGAACATGTTTCCTCTTTGCTACTAAGTTCAAGGCTTCTTTAACAAACATATCTTGAGGATATGCTATCACAAATTTATCTACCAAGGTTGACATTGGAATCAACATAATATGAAGATGACCCGTCCTACTGAGTGTGTTAGCTACCACATTGTCTTTTCCCACCTTATGTTTAATTTTAAGTTGAAATCAAGTTAACTTTTGTTGCCATCTAGCATACTTTGATGATAACTTCGATTGCATAGTGAAGTACCTTAAAGTTACACTATATGTTCAAACCACAATGTCATGACTTGAAAGATAATGATGCCAATACTCCAAAGAAGCAACAATAACATACATTTTTTTTTTGTGAGTAAGCCATCGGATTTGTGTGGCATCCAACTTCTTCAAGAAAAAGGACACCGGATGTACTTTTTGTTACAATACACCACCAATTGCATAGAAGCATCACACTCTACCTCAAATGGATCTTCAAAAATTGACAATTGTAAAACCGATTTATAAGAGATAACTTATTTAAGTTTGATGAATGCCCGTTGGTACTTTGGAGTCCAATGCTATAGAATGTTCTTTGTGAGATATGTCAATGGTGCTACTATCTCTGAGTAATCTTTTATGAACCTACGATAATACCTTATCAGACTAAGAAAAAAATTGACTTTATGCACGTCTTTCAAAATTGACCACTTGGTAATAGCTTAAATTTTCTTTAGATTCATGGTAACCTTTCCACTTGAAATCGAGCGTCCCAAGAAATTAATCTTGGTTTGATCAAACACGTATTTGCTTTCCTTAGCATACAATTGGTTCTCCTTCAGTCTCTGAAACACCTTTTTCAAGTGTTGTACATGTTCTTCAATTGTTACAAAATATCATACTATGGACTCATCCAGATAGTCTCTAACAACATCATCCATCATTGTCCAAAAAGTTACTGGAGCATTGCACAATCCAAATGGCAAGACTAGAAACTCGAATGATCCATAACACGTTTGAAAAGTTATCTTCTCAATTTCATTCTTTGCTATTAGAATCTGATAATACCTAAATCTGAAATCTATTCCTGAAAAATACTTTGCTTTCAATAGTTTATCAAACAAGTCATCCACTTGCAGAAGAAGATACTTCTTTTTTATAATTATTATATTTAGTGCTTGATAATCCACACATATCTGCATCATACCATCTTTTTTCATTATAAAAAGGATCGGTGCGCCATACGGTGATCGACTAAGCTGAATATGTCCTTGACTAATCAATTCCATTAGGTGTCTTTTCAATTCCATCAACTCTTAAGGATTTAACCAATAAGGGGCTCTTGTTAAAGGAGACGAACATGATAGAATCTATATCTTATGATCCACCCTTTGATGTGGAAGTAACTCGAGTGGTAAGTTTTCTAACAACATGTTCTTAAACATGTTTAAGACTTTTAAAATTGGACCGAAAACGGGTTTCTGATCATCTCCTATCTTAACTTCTTCGGTATCTAAAAACCATCGCAAGAATACATGTTCTCGATGTTTAACTGCCTTACATAATTGTGTCATAAGATTCCAATACTTGTTAGTTAGCGTCTTCATCTTGATTGTCATTTTCTTGCCACCTTTCTTTATTTAGAGTATAATCCAATTGTCATTTGATCCCCTCATCTCGACCACATGCTTGTGAAACCAATACATACTTAACACAAAGTCAAACTCTGTCATATTCAAGAAAAATTAAGTATAGCTTAGCTTTCCAACCCCCAATTTAGACATGAAGTGCCCTTGTTACATCATTAGTATTCTGAGAACTTTTGTTAAAATTATTTTTTATTTCATTCATTTTTATTACATCCAAATTCAATTAATGAACTAAACTAGTTGATACAAAGTTGTATGTTGTTCCCGTGCCGATCATCATTCAAACTCAGTCCCCTCGTAATTTTCTTATCAGATATAGTAAAGGATTAATTTTGTCTTGAATAAAAAACAAGGCAAGTTGTGTTTGACACAACAATACCTCTTTTGATTCTTCTTTTTGGATTTTTAAGCATTTCAAGTTCAATAACTTCCTCTTCTACCATTACTTGAAATGACTCAACTATTGTGACGGTGCTCGAATTCTTTAACAAAAATGACCAAACTTTTTAAATTATAACACTTTGGAGCTCCGCTTGCGGACTGCGGAGGTGTAGACTTCAGGGTCAAGCCCTTGGCCTGCTAAGGTGGTGGTAAGGCTAATGGTTTTTGAGGTCCATTGAGCTTTGTTGATGTCTCCAAAAACTTTAAATTGCCAACAAAGGACTCGCACTTTGAGTTAATAGTGACTGATTTGATCATTTCTTGAACTTTCTCCATTCGAACGTTAGAGGATAACTCCACAGTTTAGGTTTTGATTCATCGCCTTTATTGTATAAGTCCTCCAATGACATGCCATAAGCAACCTTCTAGGCTACCTTCTAGCAATCCCGATAATTTGTCGATTTGTACATTAAGATCTCATTTCGAGTCTTTTCATTCAAGTTAGTTATGAAGCAACTTCGAGCTTCATCATCGCTCATATTTGGGACCAAACATCGTACATTCTCAAAATGATAAATATAGTCCATTGGTTTCCCCGAAGCCCCTATTTACAAATTGTTAAATCAGCATGCAATCGCAATCTAATGTCATCCGGCATATACTGTTTTTTGATCTTTTTTTCATGCATCTCTAGCTGTTTCAGTATCCATGTTCACCTTCAATAATCCACCACCAAGTTTTAGCTTCTCCTTTGAAAAACTACTTGGCATACACAACCTTTTCTGTTTTTCTTACGAAAGCGCCCTCAAAATAATTTTCCATATCATACAACTAATCATTCAAAACTTTGTAATTTTTAAACCCATAAAATTTGAAGGCTTGACTGATTTAAACTTACTAGGACCACTGCCATCTTCATTTATCAAAGAATATGATCTAAAGGAACATGACTCTAAATCATGCTTCTTCTTTGTGTGTATGGTACTGTGACAACCACTAGAATCCGAAGAGCAACATTATCAATTCGATCGTTCAAATCTAAAACATCCCCTCGAAGTTCATTTAGGGCATCCATCATTATTTCTCATCAACCAGGTCGCAGTCTAACCTTAGGAGGTTGACTTAGGTTAGCTTTATTCATCTCCTTATTTTGAGCCTCTACGACAACCCTCTCTACCTCATGCTCCAATTGCTTTCTTTGCTCATCGTATTGAACCCTAGTTTCAACACTAAAAGATTATGCTTGAAATATTACCAATACGAAGCTAGAAACACCATGCACAAGTTGTACACCTACACACACCAACCTAAACCAGCACAAGACTTTTGGACATACCTAAAATCTCACGTCGACTCGCTAAGTAAGTTCTCTAAAGATTGATAATTCACAGGATCAAACTTTTTATGCATAGTATAAACATGTTAATCGAAAATGATAGAGTAAATTAAGAATCTAAAGTTATTTAAATATTAAAACACCCTATGACTTTAGGCAGTTCTATTGATCGTAGAAAACTTGTTCCGATACTAATTGTCAGAGTTTTTACTTGGTACCATGAAGGCACCTTGCCATATGCCAACATTGGAATCAAACCCCAAGAAATGGTAAAGTAACCCATGTTCTTAGGAACTCACACCCTCAGTTGGCCAAGTCCATGGTCAATGCTCACCTTGTGAGTCAGGATATGCATGCTAGTCAAGTTGCAAGTATCGTTCCTAGCTTAGTATGGATGAAGCAGCCAAAGTAAGGCCTCAATCACTATTCTTACAAAACATGAACTTGGGTAATCCTTTTTAGGCTTGTGAGCGGGTTAACAGACCAAAGAATTGACTAATTCCTTAGACGTGATGTACCCAGTCACAAAGGTGAAATCCTTCTAATAATAAGGGTAGGCTAACCCAAAGGTGAAATATATCCCTATCATGTGGAAGTTAGGGCGGCAAAATGGAAAGTTGTGCCATAACGACATAAGCTTAGCTTGCACTAGTAGGAAAATAATGAGCTCTCTTTTGAACCTAAGAACTCTCATTACATATACTCTACCTTATTTATCTTTTTCCTATTTGAGTAAATGGGCTGGCACAGAATGCCAGCCCTAATGACAAAGACCTAACTCCATGAGGGCAGCCCTAGGTTAGGTCAACCCTAGGGTGTCCCTAACCCTTTTTGGCATGCCATACTCATAAAAAACCTAACTAGGAGAGTTTAATTTGAAGAGAGTTTTCTAAATAGAAGTGCTAGATTTGCTTAAAGTTTCTTACAAATACCTAACGACACTTTATCGAACTATCGTTGGATATACAAGTGCATTATTCAGGCATGTTTCTTCTACACCTAGGGTTCGTAAAACACAACTCATAGATAATAATAATTAGCTCCAAAGTAAAAAGTCATAGTAAAAAAATAACAACATCATCAAAATTTACTTTTTTGATCTAGGTGGAGGGCTTTGCAGCAAACCACCCAGAAACCCTGATCTGAGTGCTTAGCGGCACTCGGGCCATGCCATGTTATATTGAGGCGAGGCAGGGGATGGATGTGTTGGAATCCGCAAAAACATTAATTTAACATAGGTGAAAAATGAATTACATATTTTAAGATATTCAACTTAACAACTAGTGACAAAAATTTACATAATCGCTTCATGTTATATTGTTTTTAGAAAAAACTTTATGAACACTTAGTCCATTTTTATTTAAATATTTAAAAAATAGAGAAAATTATATTAAAAATTAGAAACATTAATGTAGTTTAACCTTTAAATTATTGTTTGTTTCGTTTTGAAAAGGTTTGGTTTATCCCAATATAAAATCAAATTTCCTTATTATAACTTTAGTATGTACATTTGACAGGTGATATAGGGCCGGATCATCACCCATGTCACTACATATGTACGTACTACATCTATAACACACATAATACATAGTTTATAGTCTATGTTAAACTTGACTATTCAAACATATAGTATATTCGGACAAATAACTTTTAATATTTATCCAACATGCCTGCTTCTAGGTATGTTAGAACAGAGCTATCTCCCCACACACAAACGTATAGGAAAGCATGCATGCATGTATCATTTAACAGATATATACTCCTTTTGCGTCATGTGCATATGCGTACACACGCACGCGTATACGAAAGCATGCATGCATTATCATTTAACAGAGATACTCCTTTTGCATTATGTGCATATATGCACGCACGAGCGCCGGCATGTCTGCATCATTAGCGATGTCTAACATGTCGGAAGAGCTAGACCATGCTCGAAGTATACATAATCAATGCCAGAAACCATAGATAGTAGAGAGAACAGAAGAAAAGAGAATGTATATGTGTGAAGCCATGTTCAACTATGTGTGATACATATAGCACGCTGTATATCCTATATATACTCATATACGTCCTGCGGAAGAAATGTCAATTGTATGTGAACTATCACAATGTACGTACGTGTACTGCACCTTACGGTTTGTCCAACCTCTTTCATGCAAAACCCGGCACTTGATACGAATCGGATTTTCATTTTCCGGTCAACCAGATATCTGATTCGCAATATGTCCCTCCACGCACTGTCTGCATGGCACTATCTCTCTTAGGTGCGATGGGAACTCTCTCTCTCTCTTCACACACACAAACACATGAAAATGTGATGCATGTTAAACATCTTCAAAGCGAAACACAAAATGTAGTTGAAATTACATCTTACAAACAATGCTAAATAGAACGTATGGTTTCACAAACTCGATCTACACCCCGCAGTGAACTTCTGCATAAAGTCAAATAAGTAATAACATGCTCATAAAACTACAGTACTCACAATATGCCTCCCACGTGTATCTTGTTCCTAATATGCTAAGAAGATTCGGCCTTTCAAAACTGAAGGTGTAAAGAAAGTCCGTGTGAAGAACCTCCCATGTGCCATAGCTTCGTTTGCTTAAAAAGATTTCAGTCAATTACAGAAGAGGCTGAGAAAATGCAGCCGGAATCTTGATATACATTTTTGGTCGAATAAGGTTGGCATTCAGTACTATTATACTAAGGATTCTGTAGGAATTTGGCATGACATCTGTACTAATAATAACTTGACATAAAATGATTTTATTTCAGATGTATTCATATATATCACTGAGCAGCACGCAACTGAAAACACTTGGTAAGTGAAAAGGTGTTAAAACACGAGCCAAGCCCAGTATCAACTAACCTATGTTTTTGTATTTCTGGATACTATTTATACAGTTTTCTTTATAACTATATATGGTAGTTCTCCATAAGTATATACGGCCTAAGCTATATATGGTCTAAACATATATAACTGTTCTTCCAGCTTGGACTCCACGCTGGATATCTCAACACTCCCACTCAGCATGAGAGTTCAAGATGGTCATTCAAGACCGGTGTCGTTGGAACTATCCCTGCTCAAGGCCTTGGTCATAATATCTGCAACCATCTCGATACTAGACACATGCTTGAGTTTGATATTCCGCTTGAACCTCTTGTGGATGAAGTGGTACTTCACATCGACATGCTTGACTTTGTCATGATGTCTGGGTTCTCTGAAGTAGCTATGGCACTAGTGCTGTCACAGTATATGTGATCGGCCTGGAAATGAAATTCCCATGTCCTTCAGCAACTTCATCAACCACGTTGCTTCCTTGGCTGCCTCTGTTGCTGAAATGTACTCGGCCTCCATCGAGGAGAGTGCAATCACTCGCTGCAGTCTGCTCATCCAACTGATAAGCCCATCATCCAAAGAAACACATATCCTGAAGTGGACTTCCTAGTCTCCTGTTTCCTGCCCAATCTGAATCTGTGAAACCCACTAGATCCATTACCATGTGATCTCCTGTAGAGCTCCCACTAGCTGAATATGTGAGACAAAACCCGACTGTGCCTCGCAAGTATCGTAAGATACGTTTGACTGCTGTCCAATGAGCCTCTCTGGATTCTCTACAAACCTGGAAACCACTCCGACTGCAAAAGCCAAGTCTGGTCGAGTGGAAATGGCTAGATATAACAAACAACCAACTATCTGCCTATAAGGAACCTGTGCCATGACTCGTCTCTCCTCCTCAGACGTCGCTGTTGATCTTTTGAAAGTGTGTGTGTACGTCCATGGGGGTGCTGACAGGGTTGCTGTCGGCCATGTATACTTTCTGAAGTATCTCTTGCACATAGTGTGCTTGAGATAGCTGAATCACCCCTGCAGCTCTATCCCGGAACACCTGAATGCCCAAACAATAGCATAGGTCACCGGCTGCAGAGATCTCAAACTGAGATCGAAACTGGTGTTCAAAGAATTGAACAAGCCGAAACTGGCTTGCGGCCATGATGTTGTCATCAACGTATAATGCCAGGTATGCAAAGTCCACTCCCTGTCGAAAGACATATACGTTTCCATCTGCAGTGGACTTCTGGAAACCGATGGAGGTGAGAAACCTGTCTACATGATCATACCAGGCTCGTGGTGACTGCTTCAAGCCATACAGGGCCTTTCGAAGACGACAAACGTTGTGTTCTTGTCCTTGTACCACGAATCCCTCAGGCTGTGTAGTGTAGACTTCCTCCTTCAGCTCTCCATACAGGAAAGCAGTCTTTACATCAAGCTGGTGAACCAAGCTAGTTGCTATCCGAAGAATGAGACGAATGGAAGCCATCTTCACCACTGGTGAATACGTCTCATAGAAGTCAACTCCAGCGATTTGTGAGAATCCTCGTGCAAAACGAGCCTTGTATCGGAGTACTTTCGCCATGTGCATCCAGCTTCTTCTTGAATAGCCACTTGGTACTTACAGTGCGGCAACCGTGGGGAAGAGTAACAAGCTCCCAAACCTGGTTCTTGAGGAGAGAAGCATATTCCTCCTCCATGGCAGCCCTCCATTCTGCGCCTCTGTGATTGCATGCCTCATGCACTGTCCGGGGCTCCCGAGGATACCTGGAGGTGAAGAAGGAGGTTGAAGACTCATCAGCTTCTCTTGCCTTTCGTGACTTGTAGCTAATTCTCCCACTTCTCGTGATTGTGTTGATGGGTCGGATGGATTAGGTACCTGCGGAGGTGCTTGCTGAAGTGGAGGAATCTCCTCCTCACTCAGATCTAATCTGCTCAATTGCAATCTTGGATCTTCCCCAATCCCCCTGGATCAGGCCCATGTGCTGGTGGATCCTGTGGTTGCTCTTCCTCAAGAATATAGCCGTCGGATTAACTTGAACTGTAAACCTATCTTGTAAAGCATATCCTCATTAAACTTAACGTCTCGGCTCACAACAATTTTCTGGTGAGTGGGATCGTAAAGCCTATATGCCTTGCTCTCATGGCAATATCCCACCATGATATACATGTTACTCTTCTGCTCCAACTTACGACGGAGTTCTTTGGAATGTGCATATGCCAGGCACCCAAACACACAAGGTGTTTCAAACTGACTCGCTTCCCAGTCCACCGGGTGAATGGAACTTCTCCACCAATGCTGCTTGCAGGAAGTCGATTCCGGATGTAGCTGGCTGTGCTTAAGGCCTCTGCCCAATAATTGAGCGGTGTTCCTGCATGCATAAGCATGCATCTTGTCGTCTCCACTAGAGTCCGATTCATTCTCTCGCCACTCCATTTTGCTGAGCTGAGTATGGGGCTGTAAACTGCTGCTGAATCCCAGATTCTTCACACAACTTCTTGAGCACACTTGCTTGATACTCCCCACCTCTATCACTCCTAAGTACGGATTTTCAAATTCTGCCACACGTTTTCTGCAGCAATCTTATATAGCCGAAACATTTCTGCTACTTCTGATTTGTTAATCAAGAATTTCACCACTGTGTAACGAGTATAATCATCTATAAACGTCACAAAATACCTCCTTCTTTCAATGACTGAACATGCATTGGTCCACACACGTCTGTGTGCACTAATTCTAGAGGTTGAGTGGTCTTACAGCAGATGCCCTTACTGGGAACGGCTGCCTATGTTGTCTTCCAAAACAGCATGCCTCACAGAACTCAAGGTTGTCTCTAAGTACCTGAAAGTCTGAAAGCTGGTCCTGGTCCGAGCTACAGCTCGAATCGCTGCCTCGTTTGCATGTCCCAATCGTTGATGCCATCGTTGAAGAGTTGTGGAGAAGATCTTCTTCTTGGGTATCACCAATGTGGCGTCTAGCCTATAGTTCCCAGCATGTCTTGGCCACGTGCTACTATGGTTCCTTGCTTGTCAGTGTAAGTGATCTTGTCCTTATCGATTTGACCTTTCCAACCGGCATCTGCTATCTTCCCAACCGAGATAAGAGTTTCGCTGAGTGTGGGGACATAGTGAACTGTCGAAGTCGACAATCTCACCGTTCTGGAGTTGAATCTCTACTGTCCCGACTCCTGCAATGCTCAATGGTCGATGATCTCCCGTGTAGACTCCTTCTCCCACTGGGATTGCCTGATATGTCTTAAAAGCGGCAAATACTGGAGTACAGTGAACATTGGCACAACTGTCCAACCAGAGGATATTTTCTTCCTCGAAAGGACTGAGGTTAGTGGTTACCATGAGGGCCATCGCTGATTGCCCTTGTTCTTCAGTTCGCTTGCTCGTGGTTTTCCTGCTGCCTTGTCCGGACAGCTCTTGGCAAAATGCCCCATCTTCTTGCAGTAGTTGCATAGTCCAAGCTTTGACGGTGGAATGTCCTGCCTATTTGTGCTACTGCTACCTTTATAGTGTGAAGCACTGCTCCCACTCCTCACTGACTGTGGATTGAAGTTGGTTTTCTTTTCGAATTGGCTGAAGTGAAGAGGACTTGAGAATGTCCCACCATACCGCTGGTTATGTTTGCTTGAGGATTTGGATCATGGTTGATGACTGCAGCTTGAATCTCCTGATAAGACATCCCTGATGTATTCTCCATGTCGTCTTGAGAGTCACGTGGTCTGGCCTAGTAAGGCCCTGAGAAGCACCGTGGTTTTGTCTATATCTGAAATGGTCTGTCCAGAGCAGTGAGCTGAGCAAGAATGGACTTCATTCTTCCGAGGAACACAGATGCTAGTTCGTGGGACCAAACTCGAGATTAAAAAATTTTCCTTTCAGCGATACCACGGATCTCTCCTTCCGTGCCTGATTGCCAAAAATTGCCTTCAACTCTGTCCAATTCTCGGAAGCTGACTTGCTTAGATTCAGGTGATGGTGGTGATGCCTACCAAGCCCAATCCCCATTAGTGACAACGCTTTGTCATGTCGAACTTGCCAATCTTCTGGGTTCGTCTGAGGTTTCACCTCACTACCATCTGCAATTCGTAGACAATTGTCACGCATCATAACAAACGAGATTTCCCGCTGCTAGTTCTCAAAGTCGTGCCCATCAAAGACCGGAATTGGATTGATTTGTGGCTTGTCGTCATGTTCTCAAGTATGTTTGTCACTGACTAACTGTTCTTGAGGATATAACGTTCCACGAACTGCACTTGCTACTTCCTATGACCCTTGAACTGCTGTTGTTCTTGGCTCTAATACCATGTTGTGAAAAGGTGTTAAAGCACGAGCTGAACCGAATATCAACTAACCTATGTTTTTGTATTTCTGAATACTATTTATACAGTTTTCTTTATAACTATATATGGTAGTTTCCATAAGTATATACGGCCTAAGCTATATATGGTCTAAACCATATATAACTGTTCTTCCAGCTTGGACTCCACGCTGGATATCTCAACACCCACTGCTGAGCAGCAGCAACTGAACACTTGGTAGGTGCCTCGCTACTGAGCGCTTTGATCTCATATTCAGAAAGAGCCCTACTATAAATCTTAACCCCAGAAATAGAGCCCTTGAAGAATTTGTTTTTATCCTTGACGTCACATCCAATATACACAGGCAAAGACGACTTAAGATTCTTCACGTCCCCAGTGCCACTCGCCTTGAATCTCCCGTCCACGTACAAACGGCCCTCTTCCCCATCTCTCACTGCAACAATGTTATGCCACTTACCGTCGTTGACCGACACACTTGCAGTAACCGGAACTGAGTCGCATAGTCTCCATATACCCAAAAAGATAATCTACCACCCTTTACAGTATAACTGGTATTCTCCGTTGTAAAGATATCCACCAGGTCCCTCTGCTGCACTATTACGGCCGTATTGTCCACAGCGGATGGGATTTTCACCCATGCCACCACGCTGAACGGTGTCTTACCGGACAGTGATGCTTTCGTGCCACATGACACCACCCCCTTTCCGTTGAATGTAAGTCCACCACCTTTTTCCCAGTATGCACCTGCTAAACTCAATGTGTGTATTGTATAATGTGTGTTTCCCATACACACAGACATTACCTGAAATGTTCCCATTTGCTTGGCTGACAGAAGAGTCTTTAGCAACGCGGCCAGAGATCTCATCTAGCTTCCACCACCCAACGAGGTTTTGCATATTTAAAGCTAGAGCTTTAGTCGGATACCATATAAATGAATTAACTGCACATCGTCCAAGTGGGAGTCCATGGTTTCCACGCTGTAATCTCATGTATCCCTTCTCTCCCCAGGATGTACCCCATGAATTCTTAAGTATCCAGTAATCTTTTCCATTTTCACTCCCGTATCCCACAATTAAAACTGATAGTGAAACTTTATCGTTACTGCATGGACCTGAGAAAATCCCCTGCACGTGAACGTTGGTTGGTTTAATTATATATACTCTCTCTAACACACGCGCGCACACACACTTACACTCTTGTAGTTCTGGAATTTATCTGATTTTCCATCCACAACAGCAGTCACGGGCTGAATAGCAACAGCTTTGACAATGCCACTGTCATTACTAGATGCCCAGACCTTCTTGTAGCCGTCGATGGAAACTACGAAACCATCCTGTCCCAATTATCAAGCATTAAGTTAGAAGACAATCATAATACTGTATATATGCTATCTTAACTATTATATTCATCGAGATAATGGAGATTGTCTAAGTCATGCTTTTAAGCGCGCGTGCGCATACACACATATACACACGCTGAAGTACATAACTACTACTGCGGACCTTCTTTTTACAGGTGGCGTTAGTGCCCACGAAGGGGTAATTGGCGTCTACGTAGATGCCAGTGGCTGAATTTGCCAGATAAAAGAAAGCATACTGTGGAAATCCAGATTCACACCCTTTGTTCCCGTACTTGGTCTCACAGTCAATCAACTGTTGTGCAGAAAGGTCAAGGAATTGACCAGTTGCAATTCGTTTGGCTCCCTCGACTGCACCTGCTGTTGCAAATGCCCAGCTTCCTCCTGTACATAAACGATTCATATATTAGAATATTATCAGTATCTACCAATCGTTTGTAAACTTAAGAGTTTAGTACCTCTACATCTGCCAACATTTTTAACTGAAGATACGGCACCTCTGTTCCTCCAGTCTATCGAAGTGGGAACAGGACCGTTACCAATCAAATCTTCCGCGCTTGGCCTCTCAGAACTCTTCTCATACCTCACCACAGGCATCCCTGTATTAAAATTAACATTGATATATGTATGTCAATCCCAACACACACACACACACACACCAGAGTTAAACTCGCTGTTTGAGATATCAGAGAACTCATTGAGTCCTAGCATATACGAAGGAGGGGGCTGCTGCTTGTTATGCGTATGAATACGCTCCAGCTTATTCTTGAATATTCCATAACGAAGCATCTTCTCGGAATCGCTGACATAGACCTTGTTGTGCTCAACGCACCATTTCTCAAACAGATTGTGAACGCTATCTTCATTAGCCAAATCCTTCTCGGAGTACCCATAATCAACACTCGAACTTCGAACAGAAACTACGAACAGGAGCAGAACAGAGAGGAAAATGTAGCTACGTGAAGAAGCCATGTTAGAAAAGAGGTGTCGTTTCACCCCGTATATAAAGTGGATGTACCTCCCACGAGAGAAATGTGAACTTGTGACTTGTTCAACATGTAGAATAGAATATGCAATGAGTTACACGTACAAGTTTATCGCTCCCAACAAATATGATTTAAAACCACATAACATACACACGTATATATATAGTCATCGCATGCACCATTGAGAATCCCTGTACATTTAGTACAACGAATATATTACTTAGAAGAATTGAGAAAATCAATAGCTTTGGTGTGTGTTATAGCAACTCACATGGATGTAGCTTGGGACTGCTTATGAGGTTTCATCCACGACAGCAGTCACGCATCACTGACGCCTTCACTGATGTCATTATTGGTAGACAAGAATACTTTAGAAGATAATATTTTAATTAAGTAAATTAGTAAGTAACCTTTTATATACGCGGTAGCATTGTAAATAGAAAATAGAGTTGAGTTCATTTTATTTTTTTGTTGTTAGATTCTTTCATTCCTAATATGGTATTGAAATTTATGCGATTTAGGTTTTTTTTTTGTAAAGAATGTGTATTAGGTTGGCGACAGATTGTGTAATTGAGATAAAAAAATTTTGAATTAAATAACAAGTTGGACAACAAATGTGTTCGGATGGAAGATTAAAATGAAAAATATGTTGGAGAAGTTGGAACTATGGGAGATCGATAACAGAACTACTATTTACATATTAGATCCTACTGATCCAAAGCACAAAGAGTAAAAAAAAAAAATGTTTAACAAAGAACATGTTATTGAAATATATAAAAGATTCCTAATTAGGAACGATTGATGAAGCAAATGGATGTAACTAAGGAGTGGGAGATATTGTTTGATGATTAATTACGAGAAGAAAGATGTTGAATATCAAGTACTTTAATTTCAAAGATTCTTCATTAAAATGGATCTGTTAAGTATGTGAATAAGATAAAAGTAAAATTCACTTAGTTAAATATAATTTTATAAACAAAATTTTTAAATACTTTGTTAGCAATGACAATCCTGATAGGACTGCCTTCATCTTATGTGATGATGATAATTTCAATATGCAGTGCAGAAGAATAGAAGAAAAGAGAATGTATATGTGTGAAGCCATATTCAACTATGTGTGTGATACATATAGCACGCTGTATATCCTATATATACTCGTATACTTCCTGCGGAAGAAATGTGAAATTGTACGTGAACTATCACAATGTACATATGTGTTCTGCACCTTACCATTTGTCCAACCTCTTTTATGTAAAACCCGGCACTTATACGAATCGGATTTTCATTTTCCCGTCGACCAGATATCTGATTCCAATATGTCATCTTTCTGCCCTCCTCCACGCACTGTCTACATGGCACTATCTCTCCTAGGTGCGATGTTTGTGTGGCATGGAAACTCTCTCTCTCTCCCTTCACACACACAAACATATGTGCATGCTAAACATCTTCAAAGCGAAACACAAAATGTATTTGACATTACATCTTCTCACAAACAATGCTAAATAGAACGTATGATTTCACAACCTCGATCTACACCCCACAGTGAACGTCTGCATAAAGTTTAATAAGTAATAGCATGCTCATAAAACTAACAATATGCCTTCCACGTGTATCTTGTTCCTAATATGATAAGAAGATTTCTAAATATACATATGTACATATGTATGCATGCATACATGCCTACATGTACTTATGTATGTTAGCCAGCAGAAACAACGTGTCAATTGCAAGTGAATCTTTCAAAACTGAAGGTGTAAAGAAAGTCCGTGTGAAGAACCTCCCATGTGCCATAAGTAAAGTATGGAAGGTGAGTGACACTGGGACGCAAAAAATCTTAAGTCAACTTTGCCTGTGTATATTGGATGTGATGTCAAGGATGAAGACAAATTATTCTTCACGGGCTCTATTTCTGGGGTTAAGATTTATAGTAGGGCTCTTTCTGAATATGAAATCAAAGCGCTCAGTAGCGAGGCACCTACCAAGTGTTCAGTTACGTGCTGCTCAGTGATATATATGTCCAAGTTATTATTAGTACATATGTCATGCCAAATTCCTACAGAATCCTTAGTATAATAGTACTGAATGCCAAACCAAAAATGTATATCAAGATTCCGGCTGCATTTTCTCAGCCTCTTCTCTAATTGATTGAAATCTTTTTAAACAAACGAATCTCGACAATCATTTATAATCAATCTTAAAACACTATCATAAATATTTTAAAGTCTAATATAGAATCTCCCATCCATGTACAAACGGCATCTCTCACTCAACAATATTATGCCACTTATCGTCGTTGACCGACACACTTGCAGCGGAACTGAGTCGCATAGTCTCCATGTACCCAAAAAGATAATCTACCACCCTTTACAGTGTATAACTGGTATTCTCCGTTGTAAAGATATCCAGCAGGTCCCCTCTGCTGCTCTATTACGGCCGTATTGTCCACAGCGGAAGGAATTTTCACCCATGCCACCACGCTGAACGGTGTCTTACCGGACAGTGATGCTTTCGTGCCACATGACACCAACCTGAATGTAAGTCCACCACCTTTTTCCCAGTATGCACCTGCTAAACTCAATGTGTGTGTAATGTATAATGTGTGTTTCCAATACACACAAACATTACCTAAAATCTTTCCATTTGCTTGGCTGACAGAAGAGTCTTTAGCAACGCGGCCAGACATCTCATCTAGCTTCCACCACCCAACGAGGTTCTGCATTTTTAAAGATGGAGCTTTAGCCGGATACCATATAAATGAATTAACTGCACATCGTCCAAGTGGGAGTCCAGGGTTTCCACGCTGTAATCTCATGTATCCATTCTCTCCTCATCATGTTCAAAAATTCTCTTGGCTGGACAATCTGACTGAGGGTGTAGCCTAGTCGAGTCTAGTCCGAACTCAACCTCAACAAGGAATGAACTTAAGCGGGGCTATCAGAATTATCACGCTGAAGATGTTGAATTTAAGTCTCCTACGAAGAGGAGGAAAACCTTGTCATGATTCTATGCAATATGGATTTGAAGATGAAATAAATTTAAGATTTGAAGAAAGGGAATCAGATTTGAAGAATGGTGAACATGAATATAATTAGGAGCATAAAGTTGGTGGGAGGTAAGGAAAATGTCATTGTTCACACAATTTAAAACTTGATTAAAGCTGAATTAATAAGAATTTTTAAAAAAATTAAGTTAAGTAATAAGTAGTAATTAACAAGAACATCATAATTAACGTTGGATACAAATTGATACTGCCATGTATAAAATCAATATTGAAAGAAATATGATAATATTGTTAGGGAGTACAAGGCCATTCAGGATTATAAATTAAATACATGAGTATCTCTTTATGCTTCATTAATGCAGCAAGAGATCTAGTAACATATTTGAATACTCAACGTATTAAAATGTATTAAACCTCTTTATTATAAACAAACAACAAAGTGCTATCCTCCATTTTATTTTTGTTTAAATGGTTGAGAGGTTTCAAATTGAAAAAAAATAAATTTGAACACATTTTAGAAGCAGTAATAGGTTATTCAACTTTGAATATTGAATTTCTCTTGAAAATTATAAAACCTGCCAATTCAAATACACATGTATCACTTTGGATGAAAACATATATTTAAAACTCTTTATTAATCTAATTTTGTCATTTGATTTCTTAAGTAAATTCACTTTTTAAGTTTCTTGATATATATAAGTTTCTTTTTAATTAATATATTTTAGTTCTATATATATAAAAGCTTCAAAAGTCTGATATAAATCAAAACAAAATAAATATATATAAAATAAATTGAATAATATCAATTCACCATGATTAAGAACCTAGGTAATAAGAAGTATTATATTTATATGTGAAATTAATAGTCTACTTTGTAACTATTTAAATCTAAATGTATGTATTATGATGTATATAAGATTTATAATGTATTTATATCAGTTTCATTTGTGGTAAAACAAACTCAAAGAATAAAATTTGATAAAATTAAGAAAATATTATATTACAAATTTGTGTCAAACATTTCCACTCAAAGACTATATAAATAAAATAATATAATTAACAAATTTCATACAAGGTTGGTCAACAAAACGCTTCTTCTAAACACTTTTTACATGTTTATAAAACTTGTTACACATGTTAGTCACGCTTCTTTTATGTATGTGTGTGTATCTATATCATCAAAATAAATTATAACAAACACATTTAAAAACCGGCTTTCATTTATTACATTCTTAAATTTTAATAAAATTTGCATGCTTCATTAATTTTCATGAGATTGTAAGTTGTAAGTTCCTATTGTGAGGTATGAACAATTAATATTATAATGAATATGTATTTATCATTTAATCTTGGTTATAAAATGAACCTAGACTTGAGGCTTTATTTACTCTGTCAATTGTTACATTGTGGTCACTATAATTTCAAGTAATGTGAAAATCATTAGAGTGAATAAATATTGTTTCATTCACATGTGCCTTCCAATAAGTTGTGTAATAAGTATATTAACAATTCAAAACAAATTGTATAATAACATAAGATTTATTATAATTGTACCAAAGTTACATCTTAATTATAAGTTTTAATATCCTTTGTATAGACCACTAGATTTGTGTGTGTGTGTGTGTGTATGAAAAAGAAAAAACACAAAATATTACTGTATCTTAGAATGGAAAAACTTAAGAACAGCCTCTTTAGCGTTTTCCAAATTAGATTCCACTTCCCATGTTGCTTCACTAGGAGGATATCCCTTCCACATCACCTTATACTCCACCACACCGTCCCCTCTCCTTCTATAATCGACTATATTCTCCACCTCGTATTCCAAAACCCCGTTAACCATGAACGGTGGCGGCCTGGAAACAACAGCACTCATACTTGGCTTCTTGTAACCCTTGACACCCTTAAACATCGCTAATGATTAAATACAGCAATACCTACCTTTTTGCCACGTGTAATTTACTCTTTAATTATATCTACTTAATAAACAAATATATTTTTTATTATATATTTCACATAAATATGTTCATAAAACTTTTAAAACCTCGATATGTTATCGGGTACTGCAGTTATCCTATAGCTGGCAAAAAGAATACAACGTCACCTATCAACGACCTTCTCGTTACCGTCTGCATCTAACACAATCTCAAACAGTTCCGACTCAGCTTCCGACGCCGGTGGTCGTCTGAAATCCTGAGATCCAGGGTTCGAAGACACAGAAAACAGGTCCCCGCTGTCGTACCGGAAGCTGCTTCTTCTAACCACAGGCATGTGGTTTCCAGGATCACTAATCCGATTCACATTCTCCGGAGCATATTCGAAAGCTGCCTGTCCGTAGTTGAGGATCGCAGTAGAGTCGTAGTTGCATCCATAGGCGACGTGTACTGGGACACTATAACTCTCCTCACATTTCAACTCACATTGAATTTCCCCGTTCAGCGTGAAGAACACGTTCCTTTGCTTCGGATTGAACCCGCAACCGACTGTGATCTCGTCCCTCAACGGCCACGGAGTTTGCTTATAATTCTCACTGATGTGTGTTTTTTCCTGTGTAAGTAGACATGTGTCAACTTCACTGCAGTGCGTGCGTGCGTGTGCGTGTGTGAGAGAGAGAACTACATGTGGAGGCAGATGGCATTATTGATCTCAACATGTGTATACAGATGATGGTGTGTGGAAAGGGATACTAGTGCTAACTTGAAAATGATGTGTCGATAGATAACATATGATTGAGACATGTAGTGACAAGTGAATGAGCCGAGCGTACACTTTCCACGTTCTATGTGTATATACATATGTACCATTTATAAGAGTTTGACCATTTGAGTAGAAACCAATGGAACCAACATCTCCCAGAGTACAATTTGCCTTTGAAAGTAGCCCAATAGCTGCAGTAAAAGCCTCCGATCCACCTGCAGTCTCCGTAGCAATCCGTTTACTTCTCACTATCGGATTACACCTACCGGATTCAATCAACAGCGTGAAGATGTGTATGTGTATGTGTCTTACCTGTCGAATTCTATCGAATTCTTGTTCAGAAGCAGTTTGTTCTGCGAGTTCTCCTCCTGTGCACTTCCAGGCGATATACTGATTTCGAAATAAGCCTTCTGTGGGAATGAATAGGGACCCATAAAGGGGCCTGGAAGAGGGAGGGCGGAAACGAAGAGCTGCATAAGCTCGTTTCTGACCTTCAATCTGATCACTTGCATATGCTCGGTGCCATTTGCAATCTCCCAAGCAAACTCAACCTGGTGGTGTTTTCTATATGTCAAGAGCGAGAACGAGGCCCATCCCTTGTCGAGTGCCTCGGACATGAGCGCCGGGTAATCCCTCCAGTCGAAAACCGGACTGTATGTTTCCGATTTGTTGTTGTGTATCAAGTTCTTTCTGCTTGTTCCGCTGGAAGCAGCACGACGAAGAGCGTATGTTTCTTTTTCCCCTTGTAGAGCCTTAAAAACAGAACAAACACAAGGAGAAACACTATACAGCCTCCTGCAATCAATCCCCAAGCCCATCCTACCATAATATATATGATTATTTCAAGCCTAATATCACATCAAAGTTGTAGACAAATTGTGTGTATATGGTGTGTGCGCGTGTGTTTGAGAGAGTAATGGCAAGTACTACGCTTATCACGTTCATGAAAAGTCCAACACGTAAGAAAACAAATGACAACAGTATTGTTACTGTACATATACGTAATACATAAGATATATATATATATATTACTTGCGTGTTGCTGTGTAATTTCTGATTGGGGCATCTTGATAATATTAGATATAGTAAACGTGGGATACTGTGCGAATTCAACTCTATATTTGTTTAGTTATTTCCGGAGCTGACTTTCGTGTTTTCTTCCCATTGTAGCAAGCGATCCATTCATCACACATATGCGCGTGTGTGTGCTGTTTAAATATACACACGTACACATACACATATAAACACAATATAAGAGTCAAACAACCGCCAAATAATAATACTGTATTGCTTGCATATGCATTGGACATGACAAACATAATATATATCAAAAATAATGTATGTATACATGTATGTATGTACACACGCATCCGTATGCATGCCACTAATGATAAATCCATGCTTGATTACGTATGTGTCCGATGTACGTGACTGATGCATAATTATTTACACGTCGACATATTTATAAATTATTTCCAGTTGTGTTTATCTTATCACATACACATACACACGTCATGTAGACACGTCGCAAATCCAGGTTTGCTTATGCTGCTGTGTGTGTTTTTATATATATAGAGATACACACATGTACATACACGCAAATGTGGTAGGGTTTAGAATTGGAAGGGTTTAGGGTTAGGGTTTTGAAGAATGGCGAAGGAATGGGTGAAGCTGGAGGAAGCGGAGGTGTTCAAGAAGGCGGCACTGGATGGATTGGATACATTTTCAGCTACAGATTCATCTGCGATGTGTATGCCCATCAATCTCATGGCATATGATGGCTGTGGACGGATTCTTGTGTGGAATTCCAAAGATAAGCTGCTACACTCTGTAGATGTTCAAGATTCAAACACTTCTCATGCTGAATCTGTCTATGCAACTCGAGATTTCAAGGTATGTGTGTGTGTGTGCGTGTGGAGGGAGCACAGAATTATACTTCTTTTTTTTTTGGTTCCTCAACTATAATGGGGACTCTCTCTCTCACACACACTCATTTTCATTTATATAATATGTAATATATGCTTATGGTAGTGATATATCAGATATAAATGTAGGAAGGTCTATTGTATGAATGGTGATGCATATCTGTATATATATGGATATGTACATGCGACTGTATATATATTTACTGGTATATGGATGTGTATTTGAAGTTGTATTGGAATGTAGACCTGGAAGCTAAGCAGTAACGCTACCTTTCCGGTTCGAGCTTTGAAGTTTAACAGAACTGGACACCTATTACTTCTGGTCGGAGACAGAGCCATGATGGTTGTATATGTAACTTCTCAAGCTTGTCGGTATACTGTACATTTATGTATCACACACACACTACATACTTTCGTTATATAATGTAGATGAACATCACACACACAGATGAGAGAGAGAGATACATTATATACTCTTTGTTAGGCGGTTTGCTTTTGATTACCCACACACTCATATCTGTATTTTTACAGGTCGGTGATGGTTGCAAGTGATATGTTCAACGGTCGCTCCTTGCGAATATTACATGTTGCGTGGCATCCATACAGTGATTCCCATGTCGGTGTTCTCTCATCAGATGGAGTTTTCAGGTATTAAAGAGTAGAATTGATACCAACCTTTAATAATAAAGTGTTGTAACGTGTTTTATTAACAATGCTCATGTTACTTGCGTGACGTAATAACAATAATAATATGTTATAATATGTTTAGTGTTTTCACAGGTTATTTAACCTAGCTGGTGAAGCCTCTGTTCCAGAACAAGAATATCATTTACAAACTGGCTTTCGCTCTTCCAAAACATTTATTCGTCCAGTCTCATTTGCATTTGGAGGTGAACATTTCTGGGACCGCTTTACGGTACTTAGTTAATCGTTTAATTGGTATATATTTTAGTCCAATGAAACAATATGTAATTAATATATCAACAGTTCACTTTCCCTGTTGTTAACGCTCTCTGTTTAAAGGTTTTTATCCTCTTCACGGATGCATCGACATACACGCTTTGTCCTATAGTGCCATTTGGAAGGTAATGTGTGGCTGTGTGCTTGTGTGTGTTTACAAATTGTGTACTGTATATGTATTATACACACACTTCACATAGTGCATGTTATTGATCGAACTATGAAATAGAATTATGGTGTATAGTATTCATATTTATATGCACACGTCTAATCATATATATATAATATATATAATGTTGTCGAACTATCTCTAAATTGACATAACTATGTGTACATGATGAACGTACATTTATAAAGTTTAATTATACATTGCACACGCATTGGTAGCTATGTATATATAACAGTTACTACTTGGTGTATTTACCATATCAAGCGTAGAAAGAACGTGTGTGTGTGCGTGTGTGTAAGTATCTCGTATTTATGTATGGATATAAGGAGTCATGATATGAGCAACTTCTACTTTGTTAACACATGATTGTATATAGAGTAATATTTGTATGCTTCAGGGCTATTGACTGTAATACTTATGTCGCATATTGTGGTAGCGTGTGTCTCTCTAGTTACATTTGAATATCATGTATATATACTCGTATATTGGCTTAAAGGGTATGCTTTTTAACTCAAAGCACCCCTTTGAGTGTTGAGTGCTATCGTACTGGAACTTATATATATGTACTAATATATAATATAAGTACAAATTTGAAGCTATATATGTATATTGCACTGTGTTATTATGGTATATGTATTATTATTATATGTGTATGTATATGTATATACATGTTTACTAATAGGAAATTTTATCAGTCTACACAGTATGACCAGTCTCAAAGAATTGACTAGCCAGTTGTCGAGCAACACGTG
Organism: Selaginella tamariscina; assembly: GCA_003024785.1. Lineage (NCBI taxonomy): Eukaryota > Viridiplantae > Streptophyta > Lycopodiopsida > Selaginellales > Selaginellaceae > Selaginella > Selaginella tamariscina. Next base: position 1,067,180 of record PUQB01000019.1, read on the forward strand.
GGCCAATGAGAAGGAAAGTTCGACCCTTGCAGCTGCGTGGCTGGAAATTGTTTTCCCAGAACTTGGGAAAGACACACTTGGAGAGTCTCTAGTAATTAAAGCTCGCTCACAAGTCCCTTTTAATGCATCTCTTGTTCTACAGGTAATTATATACTGTTCAATACAATTAACATATAATTAATAGCACTAATTTATTATATTCCTCATGTTCTGTGTGCATATGTTATGACATTTAAACGTTTTCAGGACCACTACCAAAGCTTTGGGGAGATAACAATACAGAAAAGCTTACAAGCTACGCCACTGGAATACTGTATAATACAGCAGGAAAAGACAGTATACTGACCGTATGTACACGAAATGGTGAGCTGCTTTTCTATGCATTAGCTGATGAAGTGCAGCCTTTGTGGAATATGCAAAACGCACCTAAGATACACTTGGACGACTTTGGTGACCTTATCACACTGGGTATGCTGGTTGAACCTCAAGAGGATAAAAATACAAGGTATGTATACATCGCGTATTTGTATGTATACAAACATGATATATATAAATATAATAGAAGTACAGTATAATATAAAGAAATAGTACGTGTTGTATATGCTTACTATGTGTAACGAGCTACTATTTAATGCTTAATGTAACTTACATTATTTTGTTTTGTTTTTAATGTACAGCCAATTGCATTTGGAAGATAAAGAGCTCATTGGACAAAACTCCACCGCTTCTGTTACTGGCCTCTGTGGATTTGTTACTTGGTCCAACCATGGTAAAGTGTTGATATAGCCTTCGATTAATATATAAGCTATATGCATGTACGTAGTGTGCATGTATTATGTATGTAGGTATGTGTATGAATATCCACAAGCTATACGGTATAAAAGAAGTTTGTGTGTTTGTTCTAGGCTGATTGCAAGTCCGATGGAGTATTGTCGGACCCGCTAGTGCCTGAGAGAATATACTGTCACCATGCATTGGCCTTGATACCGTACAGCTCCAATTTTTGCCCTTTTCGGACGCGTCTTCTGGCCTGGGTGTACGACCTCCTTAGTCTCACCTGTCTTGGATGCTTCGCCAATGGGAAACTCGGATGTAACAGGTAAAGTTCATATTATAACACATGGTACGGTTCTCATATACTTTGTTCGATGAAATTTTGTGTATTTAACATAGTAAATTGCATAAATATTTAACTAGTTACTTCGCGTTTAGATGCATCTTATTTAGTTTCGGTACTCGTGTACTCCCTAATTCTGTTGTTGATAAGATTATATAGATATTTAATCAGTCCTGTCATTGTTATGTATAGTTCACGGTGAATACGACAACATACTCCATAATTCAGTAGTTCTTGTAACAACACACAAACACAGAGGCTCACACACAAATAAATAACATTTATTGATACACTGCATAATAATATATTGTATATGCTAGTTAATCAGTATATCAATTACAATGGTCTAAATATACAAATATATGTGGTTAGATATGTAGGCTATATATATTGTTATTATACTGAATATTTTTATTTTTAGTTCCGTTACTTGGTGCAACTTTGGTGCTGCTATCCTCTGGTGAAACGTGGTTAGTTGCCTTGACAGCGTCAGGCAAGTGTATAGTTATACAAATGAAACCGCACACGCCTCTTCCACCGGTATCTATTACGGAAGATTCCTCCAAGGTTTCTAAAGGAAATGATTCTACTGCTTTAAAGCTCTTAAACCCAGAATTATTGCGTGGACCCAAGGACATCACATTTCTATGGTGAACTTCTGTTAATTATATATCTATATATATGTGTAGGTTTATGCGCTGTGTATGTTATCCCGCATACTTACAACAATGTGTGTGTATAGCTGTGATTCTATCTTTAGTCAGCTTAAATAAGTAATTTAACTAATATCTTTACTAATTTGCTAATTTCATTTAATTTTGCAGATTACATCTTCTACGCCGCTGACTTTGGATACAGTTGAAGGTCGCTCTGTTCTTCACGATCAGTGCAAACTTCTACACGAGAAGTATATTGAATATGCACACAGGGTAATATTATATTGTACATAATATATTCTAGCATATACATAAATCAGTAACTATATCAATGTTTTCTATAAGATAAGTGGCTTTATGTTTCGTTTTAAACATGTTTTGAATCAGGTTTACGTGGAACTAAAATCACATCAAGGCTACCTCGGACAAGTTGTACAGGACTTAGAAAAGCAACTACACCGTACTTCCGTACAAATACTGCAAGCACAGGAGGGTTCAGACGTATTTCTGGACCGTATACACCAGGCCTTTGAGAAGAACAGGCAGCTCCAAGAACGAATCCGAGAGGTATATGCAATCTCTCTCTCTCACTCACACAGACACGCACGCACACACGCCTGAATTCACTAACGTATTTATAGTGTAACAAGCTGCCGGCTTTGAAGCAGAAGGTTTTGACAATTGCAGAGCGTGACTTGAAGGAGTTGCTTGGTAAGTAACAAGAGAGAGAATGAGCTTTTATCTACCAACGCTTTATTTTATAATTGTTTATATATACCTTATGTTACAGCTATACTATCAGATATTCTATATATAATACTAAAATATTTGTTTGTGTAGATACGAAGATGAATCAGGATATTGACATTCTTCAAATGGCAGTAGAATCGCTGACTCTACGTGCAAAGAAGAAAGAGAGCAGAATATTTCTGGTGGATATTCTAGAGTCTCAAGGCTCATGGTTCCAGAAAACCAAATGCGTGCTTTAAGAAAAGCCATGAACCGGCTTGTACAACATATCGAGCTCTCAGGTGTGTATTTTGATTTACAGTTACATATGCATACAGCGTGTGTGTGTGTACACATACACACACATGCTACATGTATGTGTCTTGTGTCCATTACATCATGTATGCTTCGTAAGACATTTGCTTCTATTTATCAATTTGGGCACATTATCGTTTATATATGTGTGTGTGTGTGTATAATCATTACTTAGCATGTAAGTATAGGTTGTGTACGTATATATGCATTTATTTTGTATATATAAACACTTGATATACATGTGTCTCGCAAGCATATATGTAAAATTTGGATCTATACATTTGTATCTTTTTTTCACACGTTATTTCTATGAAAGGCATTCTCTCTCTCTCTCTCTCTCTCTCTCTCTCTGTGCGTGCATACTTTAAACTGTTTATATTGCAATTTCAGGTAAGAGACTGGAGATACTCGAACAAGCTGTAAGACGGAAAGAATCTCAACATGAATCATAACAGTGAGTGTATTTTTTAACTGTATCTTAGATTTATTAATATTAACATCTGCAATTCTAGAGAGGGAGGAGCTTTGATATTCAACTTCCCTTAAAATATGCTCATATTTTAATTAAATGTTACTTACAATAATTACAACTCTTATATGACTGGGATAATTAACTGTATATTTTTATCGTTGTCTATATAGTATATTTGTATACTTACATATATATGTACATTTAAAGGCGCAAGTATGTACTGTTTTGTCTTACGTATAATACTTGCACATTTACTCCATCTCTCTCTCTCTCTAACACACACATTATGATTTAACAATTTAAAGATTTACAATGCGTTTTTTTTTTTATTGGCAGTAGCTTTCATGTTAGAAGGACAAGATACAACCATGCATGAAGAAAGATACTAAATGCACACATATGCGCTGTATGTATATATTTCTGTGTTGGTGTTGTTTATCAAAATGGCTTGAGTACGCACGCCTTCTCACACGTAAGTATACATGATACACACGTATGACTAAATTATCAGTAAAATATGTGTAGGTAAGTATACATTAGTGATTAGTGACCTGTGTGTGTGTGTGTGTGTGTGTGTGTGTGTATTTTAAAGTTTTTTATAATTAAAAATTTATTTTACGCGGGAGGTAAAAAAAACAAAATTATTCATATTAAATTAAATTTATTTATTTATTTATTGGGGTAGTAATCTATCTTTTTTATACGGTGGCATTGTACTGTGAAGTTGGTCACACACACACACACACACACACACATTTAAGGTGGTGTTTAAGACTGTTTATGGCTTTGTGTTTAAGACTTAATAGCCAAGATTATTAACTTGGTTTTTTTGAGCTTCTTTTATATATATCATATATATATATACGTGGTAACGTTGGTATTATATAAACAATATAGAACTATAACAAAGTATATTCACGTATATACGTATAAAAACATACGTATTATATTTCCTTTTATTACGATTATATGCTAATAGAATATCATTGATCTATTTAACTAAAGCAAAGAAATTTAGAAATAATAATAATCTTTTATTTAAGATGAAAACATCACATAGAGATCACTGTCCACCGCGGAGACGGAGAACCAAGTGAAGGGTAGACTCCTTCTGAATGTTGTAATCCGCCAGAGTGCGCCCGTCCTCGAGCTGCTTGCCAGCAAAGATGAGCCTCTGCTGATCAGGAGGGATCCCCTCCTTGTCCTGAATCTTAGCCTTGACGTTATCAATCGTATCGGAGGACTCAACCTCCAGCGTGAGTCTTCCCAGTGAGAGTCTTCACAAATATCTGCATACCTCCACGCAGACGAAGCACAAGGTGAAGGGTCGACTCCTTCTGGATGTTGTAGTCGGCTAAGGTCCGCCCGTCCTCCAGCTGCTTCCCTGCGAAGATCAACCGCTGCTGGTCCGGTGGAATTCCTTCCTTGTCCTGGATCTTGGCCTTCACGTTGTCAATCGTGTCCGAGGACTCCACCTCCAGCGTGATCGTCTTCCCAGTGAGGGTTTTCACGAAGATCTGCATACCTCCACGGAGACGAAGAACAAGGTGCAGAGTCGACTCCTTCTGGATGTTGTAATCGGCCAGCGTCCGGCCGTCCTCGAGCTGCTTACCGGCGAAGATCAGTCGCTGCTGGTCCGGCGGAATTCCCTCCTTATCCTGGATCTTGGCCTTGACATTCTCGATTGTGTCCGAGGATTCCACCTCGAGCGTGACGGTCTTGCCGGTGAGCGTCTTCACAAAGATCTGCATCTTGAATATTGAACAACCCTAGATCTGATCCTTAACCTAGGGACAAGAGGTCGCTTTTATGTACTGGAAAGGATCCACGTGGCGACCTTTACGTGTAGGATCTGACGGTTAGGCGATTATGGAATTCTTCTGGTAGATTCTAGAATGTCCACGGCAGATACACGGTCCAGATTATTGGCCCAGTTCAACAATAATAACCACATTACCTAAGCTTAATGATGTAATAAAACAAAGTCTAATTTATTTATGGGCAGTTAAAAAGGGTCAAAAAGACTGTTTTTAGGTATGGTTATGGAAGAGGCACTGCCACTTGGTCTCAAGCTCAACAAGACTCCTTCCTTTCTGGATCTTGTTTCAGCCATCACCCATAATAATAAATCTTCCTCACCCAGGATCAAGGCTTCAAATTTTGCCGCGTCATCGATTCAAATTGGCAATTGGCAGGTAAACATCGCACATAATATATACTATGGATAATATGTCTTACATGGGAATGAGTCAGCGTATTTCAAGGTATGAAGAAGACATAGTTGCCAAATGCTACTATGCAAAGCGTAAATTTGTATGGGAAGTTATGGAAGAGGACCAAATGAAGAGGAGAATGGAGATTCATTGGGCTGACGTAACTAGCCTTCATGCACAATTTAATGAACACGGGCCAGAGACGCTCATTGTTGAGGTACGTGTGTGTACACACACACATATATATACATGTATTTCCAGGTGTCAAAACCTCCAGTGTTTTGTGTGGAGCACGATCCTGAGCCAAGAAAGCACACTCAATGGAGATCATGTGCAGATTTCTCTAGTGGTGAAGCAACTGTGTGTAGGTACGTACGTATGTGTGTATGTATATACTTTTGTGTATACGATATACATATTGTTCTGTATATTATTTTCCCTAATCTTACTTTGTGGCAGTCAACATGTGTTGCAGTTCCCTTGTGGTGTTTTACACAAGCATTTTGAGAAGCTTGTTAATCACGATGAACGTCTAAAGAGCATTTCACAGATAAGCTCTTATTGCCAATTTCCATCTCTGGACACCACCTTAGGTTAGTTTTGTGTATGTGGTCTGTGTGTGTGTGTGTGTGTGTGTGTTTAGTACATAATGCACTAGTATATGTATAGAATTGTTTCTTTACATATACATGCATACACACACACATACACATATGTCACGTGCACGCCTCTGATGTATGTGGCTACTTTTACGTGTGTGGGTGTTGTGTGTGCATGTGTGTGTATGCTTACATGAGTGCTTATACGTCCGAAACATCCCCAAGTATGTTTGTTTTAGGACCACTCAAGGTGTGTCTTTTTCCATATATGTGCTTCTACCTAGGTGTGCGTGGGTGTGTGTGTGTGTGTGTGAGAGAGAGAGAGAGAGCTAACAGTGTTTTTGTATATAGTGACCATTGATGAGGCAAGTGAGATGACAAGCGAGATGAATGCACTCTCAAGAATATCCGAGTTTCTATTGGAGGAATCTAGCCAAGAGACCACGATGGAGCAGGATTTAACATGGTTTGGGGATGTGCAAGATTTGTTATCATCAACATCATCAACGACGGCAGCAGATAGTGCGAGGATTCAAAGAAGTTGTTCTGCAGAAAACCTCCTGGTTAATTTGCCAAGGGTGGCTTCTTTACCACAGTTTTTCTCCGAAGACCGTTTTGGTAATGCTTAGAATTAGTTTTAATTTTATGTCCCGCTTACGTTAAATATAATATTATATATAAATTTTTTTAAAAAAAATTCATTTATGAAAAACAGTTTTTATCAGATTAAGCTTAAATTTATATTTTTTTTAAGGATAGGGAATATTCCCAAGTTTACCATTCAATAACTAATATATGTGTGTGTGTGTGGTTTTACAGATAATTTTACTGGACCAGATTTCTACTCTAGTGCATTTTAAGGTTGAATATACATTCATTTCATTTAAGGAGATTCTGGCCGGTAAGCAACATTATCTTTAATAAAATTAATATTAATTACATCAATATTTATTTCACCAATTAAATTAGTATTGTTTCTTCAAATAAATTAATATTAATATCAAGCTATCAGAACATTACACTTTATGTCCTCTAAAGTCAAAAAAACAAGCTTGTGAGATTTCTCACACACACACACACACGCTATATAGATAGATAGATAGATAGATAGATAGATAGATAGATAGATATATGTATGTATGTATGTATGTATGTACACGTGTGTGTGTTATATTAACTATATGTTAGATTTATTATATTAATTAAACATAGAAAAAATAAGTATTTGTAAAAGAATATCAAAACACATTATTATTATATATTAAGTAATGTTTTGAATTTAACACAAAGTAGATTACCTTAAATTACCTCGTTAACTATTATTATATGAATAGAATACTATTAATTATTTATTAAGTTATTGAGCTTAAGTTTAACTTAAATAAATAAACCAAGTTATTTAAATGTAAAGTTAAATAAATTCTAGTTTCAATAGTTTAAACTTAATAGGCTAGTTTACATAATGCTATTTTGCTTTTTCTGACTTATACTTAATATAATAGCATAATGATGTCTATCTAATTAAATTTGTTAATATTATAATAAATAAATTTGGGACACTTCAAAACTATATTAATAATTTCGGAATGATTTATTAAGAAGATTTTCATATAGTTTAAAACTGCAAATATAAGAACATAAATAAATATAAGAAAATAAATAACAAACTTAACTAAAATAAATAAATGAAAGAATTAAATAAGGGACTACGCACCTGTTTGATAGGCGGACACACACCTTTATAATATTAGTTATTTTAACAAATTAAAATTAATAAAAGTTTAAATAATGATATTTATTTAAATATTGATAGAAATTATATTTCTAGTAATTTTTTTTTTTTGAAAAAATCATATTTAAATTTGTAAAAATAATTAATATAATAAAAGGGTGCGTCTCTTAAATAAATAAAATAAATGTAACAAAATAAATAATAGAATTAAAATTATGAATGTGGAATATTATATCATAAGTTCAGTGTGATGAAGTTTAATGTGGGTCGTTCATTACTATTATTATTATTATTTATTATTATTTAATTTTAAAACTTGTTATTTTTTATTAATTATATAAAAAATTAAATAAATTATCTTTTAAGGATTTCCTCTCTTTAATTTAGATATACTACTGGAAATTTGGGAAATATACCACACACAACCAAAGATAAATAAGTTTGAAAACATAATTGAAAACATAACGACATACTCACATACATATCTATATATATTAAAAATTGTTATAACTATATACATATTGTTACTTAATCAAACATTAATAATAATTGATATTTACCATCTGAATATTTAACTTTATGTATTTTACCAGTTTAGACATATGGACTTATATATATATTTTATGAAAATATTCATTTGAGACATTAAATATCACACTATAATGGTAAATCTATCAAACTACTTAAGAGAAACAAGCAATATAACATATTATTTCGTAAACTATATTATTTTAAACTTAAGTTATATAATTCAAATATTAATTCAAATTTAAACTCCATACTTCAATTAAAGAAATTTTATATATTATATATAAATATATAAACAAAACACACACAAAAATAATAAACTATCAAAATAATTAAGATTGGTGTAATAACAATGTGTAATTACATACTATCGGTGGATAATATATATAATATATATATCATATATTAACTAGTATTGTATCTTCCTCTACGATAAACTTTTTCATGTATAAACGTGCCTTTCTGTCTTAGGAATTTCTGCTTAAGATAAACAAACTTAAATAAAATAAATAAATAAAAATAATATTTATAAAAAAAAATAAATAACAAACATAAGTAAAATAAATAAATAAATAACAGATTTAAAACTATGAATGTGGATCATAAGTTCAATTTCATTAAACTTGAATTACATTATCACAGGCGTTTATTATTATTATTATTATTATAATATATAACTTACATAAAATTCTCCTTAAGTAGTAACACATTAATGGAAATATGGGAATACACACACCCGTAAACATAAAATATTTATGTGGTGTGTGTGTGTGCATCAAGTCATTAACTAATGAATTCCGAACATAAGCTTACCCAATGAAACATAACGTTGGTTTTACTATGAAGAGTGTATATGTATATGTGTGTGTGTGTGTGTGTGTGTGAGAGAGAGAGAGAGAGAGAGAGAGAGAGAGATACTGTATGCTCATATATTTAATTTAAGAATTGTTATAAATTACCTCTTCATATATATATATACAACATACATACATACATACAATATATATATATATACATACTATAAAGTCGCTTAAACAAATAAATGATAAACATTAATAATAATTGAAAATTTACGACAATGAATATTTAACTTAATGTAATTTTACTAATTTATATATTGTATTCTATAGAAATATTCCTTTTAGACATATTAGTACTAATATAATGTCACATTAGAATATAGTAAATCTGTTAATATACTTAAGAAAATTAAACTATAAGATAACTATGTTTATATAAGTTTAACTTTATATTATAATGTAGATACACTCCATAAAAGTACCATTCCTACCCAGCGGACAATGGGATTCAGATATAGCAGCAACCATTTTCAGAAAACCCATTGACGTTCCGCACGTTATAACATACCCCATCCTTAGCGTACCCACGCCCACCCCTTAGTTTGCAGTTGTGAAGACTACAAACAAAACGAACATTACTACAAACACATATCAAGCCACATACCTCGTCTTGAAGTGGGTGTTTTGTTGATTACAGTAGCGCGTATTGACCTCATCCTCGGTTCTGCATGCGGCGTAGTGGCTGCCATGAGCAGAAAAAACGAACAAGGCCAAGATGAGAAGCAACTTTAAAGCCATAAAATTTAAACTTAACTTCACCACGCACGCAGATATATATACATACTCACAACCAGTTCTTTCATCACAAATCTTGAGTGTTCGTCCTCCCACGCGTCTTTCACTCTACCTACTTTCACAGGAATTTGCTGTTGTACCACATTACTCACAACAAATATATATATATATATAGTTATATTAGTACACACGCCCACCGGTGGAGGACTTAATTATTTAATAATAGTTGACAGTTGTTTGATTCTTAAGTAATTAGGTTTATCACTTAGTTATTAATAAATTAATTTTTAAATTAAACCTTTAACTCTTGAATTTATTATTAAGATTTTATATTTATGCCTAAGTATTTAATAACCTTTAACTTTTTTATAATTTTAACTTAATTAAGTTAAATTAATTGTGACATGGTATAGGATATCAACTGTCTAATGACAAATTTAAGATAATCATTGGATGTATTAAAGATTTGGAGGAGTACACTCCGACAAACACAAAACTTGGTAAGTCCTTAGTTTATCATTGAACTTATTTATGTATACATGGTAGAACCCATCTTAACCTCGTGAGTTTAATATAATTATTAAATTAAATTTAAAAATAGCAAGATTTAAAATGATAGGTGTAAATTAAGAACAGACTAATAAATTTATTATATAAGACATAGGGCCAGTCACACTGACCTTTAACTTAACTTACTTAAGTTTTAAGTATTTTCACCAATTCCCTTATTTAAAACAATAAATTAAGTGCTATAGTAACTCAGATTAATTTTTAAGGGTCACTTAAAATATTTGATGTGTATTCACATGTGTGAAATTAAGTTAAGAGATTATATGTGAATGACATGCCTTGAACTTAATTTTATATTTAAAACTTCAGTTACTTTAAAAGCTTAACTTAAGAGCTAGTGTGAAAAGAAATCACCCTGAACCCTTAAGTTAAGTTAAGGGTGACCCCGTATATTTATGACCGCCTGAGTCGATTGCTTTTTGGGACATGAGGGGGGCCAGATGGGATGCATTTGATGTAGACAAGGGTTGCTGCGGTGCATTTGAGCGTCTCACAGAGCGTACACTTGTGCTCTATATCTTCACTTTCTTGGATCTTCAACATATTTTCAAGCTCCGAGCTGTCTGCAAATCTTGGTATGATGCAGTGCTGTCTCCTCCATTCATTCATCTATTCAGTAACAAGATCCCCCTGGATCCATGGGCTGTATTCCGTGTTCGAACACAGGAACCTCCTGACAGGTATATATCACACACACACACACACACACAAAACACACACGCCTCTTTCAGGTATGAAGATATCGGTAGCTATGAGTATAATCCTGATTTGCATTACGGTGAGTTTGATTATGAAATGAAGCTGCAAGCCCACGCTGAGCTTTGGCGTCCTGGGATGGAGAATGAAATCCGTAAGAAGACAGGGTTACCACTAGGTCCACCGGGCTCCCAGTTTGTGGCACTGTGTGGTTCCAATGGTCTTGTTTGTGGGAGGTTGATGGAACATAAGCGCACGTTAACTTTAGCTGTGGGAAACCCAATCACCAACAAGTGGAAGACGCTCCCTTATCCGCATATTCCATCTCATGTTCAGCACCCTCGACCTGCATATCTCTCCATTTTTATGGAAGCCACAGATGCACACTACCAAATCGTCGTCTTTTATTGGAGTAGCATCCCAAATGAGGAGGGACTGATACTCATTGAGGAGGAGGATGTCCACAAAGTTGATGTTCAACAATACGATTCAAAGAGTGGAGAGTGGGAAAGCGGCCCGGCTTTTGATCCTGAATCCTCCTGCGGTTCACCCCTCAGAGGTTATGCCTTTCATGTCTCGGTTGATGATGTACTTGGAGCATATGATCCATGTACAAAGGCTTGGTCACACGTAGTCATTCCGAGGCCTGTGTGTGCAGATTATGGTATGGAAAACTGGAGTGTATCCTTCGTTGGTGTTTCATGCACACGGGTAAGCACTTCCTTGCAACTGTTTTAGATAAAGCGGAAGAGCTTCAAGAACTGGGGCTTGCTATATGGGAGATGGATCAGAAGTATTCAAAATGGCGTCTTGTATCTAGAGTGCTGTCTAAAGAGTTGTATGGACCGAATTGGGGCTGTCACTTGGAAACAGGGACATGAAGGTGCAGCTTTGGGGGATATTGTGTTCATATCTACATTCTATAGGAAAGAGGCCTTCGGGGAATGGCCTCCTGTTGCTTACGACATGGCACGCGCTAAATGGTACTCGTGCGTTAGCAACACCGAGTTCCACAGGAACGAAACAACCTTACAATCTTGTCTTAACTATGATATTGAGTGTAACTATGTCATATTCCCAACTTAGCTGCTGTCCCTTGACGACGCAGAACAGGTGGGTTTAATCCTTCATAATACTACCTGCTCTCTCTTTCTCTCTCTCTCTCTCTCTCTCTCTATCTATCTATCTATATATATATATATATAGAGAGAGAGAGAGAGAGAGAGAGAGAGAGAGACACTTATGTGTGTGTGTAAACTTCTGAGTATCTTTGCTGGTCTCAAAACTTGCATTACTGCACTATGACAGACCACACTGGACTGCGTTTTATGTTAATGTTCATTTAAGCAGAGAGATAACTATGATGTCACATTGATGGAAATCTCTCTCTCTCTATATATATATCTATATCTATAGATATATATATATATTATATTGTAGTGACCTCATATGAATCAGAGATCAAAACTGCAGAATCAGATATTCAAGAAAATAAACCGGCTCATTATTATAAATATTGAATATGTACTCAAACTTTCAGTCTTTATATGTGTATTCAAAATGTACGCTGACATGTTAATACTGCACGCTCTAGCCAATTGAGTTAATCCAGCTCATCATTAATGTAAACTATGTCCCGGACAGGCAGTTGTGAAAGAGCACCATGGCTTATTGAACAGGCATATGCTGAGAGCATCATTTTTCCACATCCCAAGACACGGCTCGCTTCTTCGACCTTCCCCTTCCCAGATCTTTCATACCTCTTACCACGGCATCTTTTGAGTATCTCTCCATTCTTGAGTTTTCTCTTTAAATACGAAAATATTAAATATTTATTATATTATCTTATAATATAAGTTTATTCGTGTTAAGGTTAGGGTTAACAACCTTAACCTTAAATTAGTTTAACATAATTTAAGTATGAAAAAGAGTTAAAAGTTATTACATACAGATTAAGTGTGCAAGGAGAGGAGAAAGTTAAATTATCACATAACTTAGAAAGACATGCACAATTACTCGACTTGACTCAGTAATTTAACTTTCTTAACTCTCTAAAGTCACCACTATCTCGAGTTATCACATACACAATAACTTTAAGAGAGAGTTTTAAATTATTACAGCTTTAAACATTGAGACAGTTGGGTAGAATTTTCAATCCCACCTAAAAAGAAATACAAAGGTGAAGTTTGCATTGCATAAATCCCTTTTTTATTTGGTATGATTACTCATTTTTTATTATATAATAAATTTTTTCAATGTGTGTATCTGTCTTTGTTTGTGTTTGTCATCAATGCTCTGTTAACAATTGTCTTAAATCTTAAATGTGTGGTATTAACAACCACCTCATTTGGGATCGGCTAAAAGTATTGAGAAATTAAGGGTTTGACCATTATAAGTATAGTGAGACTGATACCAATCCCAACATAACAAAGTCTATACATAATAAAATTAATATAGACAATTGTTACCTAAATTCTAATGTGTGTTATCAATACCCCATTAACATCATTTTAAATTCTACTTAACAATTATTTTAAATTTCATTAAATAGTTATTTTAAACTCTAACAATTAATTTAAATTCAATCCAATAATTATCCTAAATTAGGTTAAGGATAATTACATAGTTAAACTACAATCTTAAAGATAAACTCATTAAATTGATTAAGTTACAACTTAGAAATGAATTCGTTAGGTTAAGAATAAGAAAAATAAAATCATTAGGACGTTAAGAAGTATTGATAAACCTATGAGCTTAATAATAAAATTACCATGTCAAGAATAATAATTTTATTATTCATTTAAGTTAAAATAATAATTAAATAAATAATAAATTATTATTAAATAATTAAATTAATTTTAGATCTTAAACCCACATAACATCATTAAGCTATTGAATCATGTATGAATCATGAATAACGATGCATAACATAGATGATTATGACTAAAGTTGTTTAAGTAATTAAAGATAACAATTGCGTTAAGGGTAAACCCACTGAGTTAAAGATAATAAGGTTAAGAATTTAAATTAAAAATAAACTCATTAAGTTAATTAAAATAACATAAGTAAGAATTATTAAATAGTTAATCCCAAACATAAAACTTATGAAGTTAACTTAGTAAGGGTTATTAATAATAAGGATAAACTCACTTAACCTTTTACTAAGTTAAAGATCATTAGGTAAACTTAAGAACTTAAAGATAAACTCACTAGGTTAAGAATAATAATTAAATTAAAAATATAACTTAGAAATAAATTTATTAGGTTAAGGATAATAATTATATTAAGAAAAAAACTCATTATATCAAAAATAATAAAAAGATTAAGAATTTATTAATTAATAAATTATTATTAAATAATTAAATTCACCAAATATGGTTATTATCTTTTCAAAATTGAAATGTTATAATTAATATCCTCAATCATCAAAAACAACATTAGCCATAAAAAAATTTATTTTTAACATAAATGGCCGATATGTTAACTATAAATTTAGATAGGCATTACATGTGCATTATGTATGTCATAGAGACAAATGTTTAATAATGAACTTAATTAAGTCAAAATGCATTTTTCTAATTGATTTTAACATGATATCATTGATTTTTACATTCATGAACATGTACATAAGTAATAGTTAAAGAATTGTTTAGACATTATATCAAGAAATAAATTATTATTAAGTATTAATTTAAAATGCTGAGCCAATGTCAAAATATTTTTCTATGTTGCATGATGGTGAATATAATCAATTTAATTCACATGGTTAATCGTAACATATCAAATTGGTTTTGATGTATTAGGATCAGCATGTCATATTGTCGAACTTAATATTGAATAGTATATTGAACTCACTAGGTTATTATTAAATTAAATGTAATTATTAAAAAGTATCATCAGCCTTATTAAACATTTTGTTAAAATAATTAAGACAAATATAAATTCTCATATTAGATTTCTAATGTTAATCTGTTTTACTACTGGTGGATACCCATTAAAACATGTAAGAAATTCATGAAGTGCACATTTAATAAACTAGTGATAATAATCAATAATTATATAACTAATGATAAACCTAAAGCAGTCGAAAAATTTACAAAAGAATTCTTAGATTTGTGAAGTTAAACTGACCTTATATGATACATTTCTTTACAGATATATTCATATAAAAAAACTTAGTGTGTTCGTGTAACAAAGAATATTCGTGTATATATGTATGTAGATATATATATATATAACATAAAAACATCGATATTGACATATGTGCTCTTCTGCATAATCAAAACGTATTATATTCCCTTATTATCTTTTATTCAAGACGAAAACATCACATAATAAAGTTCATCACTGTCCACCGCGGAGACGGAGAACCAAGTGAAGGGTGGACTCCTTCTGAATGTTGTAATCCGCCAGAGTCCGGCCGTCCTCGAGCTGCTTGCCAGCAAAGATGAGCCTCTGCTGATCAGGAGGGATCCCCTCCTTGTCCTGAATCTTAGCCTTGACGTTATCAATCGTATCGGAGGACTCAACCTCCAGCGTGATCGTCTTCCCAGTGAGAGTCTTCACAAATATCTGCATACCTCCACGCAAAACGAAGCACAAGGTGAAGGGTCGACTCCTTCTGGATGTTGTAGTCGGCTAAGGTCCGCCCGTCCTCCAGCTGCTTCCCTGCGAAGATCAACCGCTGCTGATCCGGTGGAATTCCTTCCTTGTCCTGAATCTTGGCCTTCACGTTGTCAATCGTGTCCGAAGACTCCACCTCCAGAGTGATCGTCTTCCCAGTGAGGGTTTTCACGAAGATCTGCATACCTCCACGGAGACGAAGAACAAGGTGCAGAGTCGACTCCTTCTGGATGTTGTAATCGGCCAGCGTCCGGCCGTCCTCGAGCTGCTTACCGGCGAAGATCAGTCGCTGCTGGTCCGGTGGAATTCCTTCCTTATCCTGGATTTTGGCCTTGACATTCTCGATTGTGTCCGAGGATTCCACCTCGAGCGTGACGGTCTTGCCGGTGAGCGTCTTCACGAAGATCTGCATCTTGAATATGGATTGCGATTAAAGAAAACTCAAGAACCCTAGATCTAACCTAGGGACAGAGGTTGCTTTTATGCTCCACGTGACTACCTGATCTGACGGTTAGGCGATTAAGGAATTCTTCTCGTAGACGGTACGCATATAGAATATCCATGGAATATTCCTTACTAGCCTATGGAGTGCTTTAATTTTCATAAACTTTGGTAGTAATAAACAAAGATGACCTAGGTCAAACAATTGACCACCAACAGCTGCCTTTGTGAAAAGTGACTCAAAATGTGACAAAGTGCAATACGAATAAAGCGTCGGCATGCAGGAAAGTTGGCCGTTTATTGAAGGGGTAAAATTACATACAACCAAAAACTTCTGGTTTTTGTCACTCTTATTCCTAATCTGCCTACCTACTTCTAGGACTCAGCAAAAACTTTACTGCCATGTCATCTGCAACGTCATTGTCCCGTCAGCCACCACATCATCATCTTGTTAGCCATCATCATCCCATCAGCAACCACGTCATCAGTCCGTCACCAGCCACGTCCACTGCCCATCAGTAGCCATGTCATCATCCCGTTGGCAACCACGTCTTCCATGCATTCATGTGCATCTCCTCTTACTAGCAACCACCCAGGTGGGTTCCATCTCCATCTTACATGAGTCTGCTGCTAATTTGCTCCTAGTACGGTATCTATACATGCTCCATCAGGTCCCGCTCGTTCGAAGTCCCCCTTTCTCGCATTACTTCATGGTGAGATGACATCGCAACTACCAATGTCATCCAAAAGAAAGTCACTGTGCATTGGATTCACCACTACTGACTTTTGAATACGCGTGCATTGCACGCATGCCATATCAACCACATCGTGCACCCTCATGTAAAATACCAATGAACCAAGGACATACCCAGAGGCTCTTCCACTATATCTAGCACTAATCCTGGTTTGAAGCTCGACAGCCCAGTGCCCTCCACTGTTATTGCCCACACCTCTACTGACTTGGAGACATGGCATGCATGTTCTCCCAGACATGCCACTTCTTAACTCACCAAGGTGCTTCACACTTCTCTCTCACACACACTCCCAGAAGTAGTGCCTCTTTGACTCTAAGGTCCCGCATGCTTCGCATCCATGGTATGGCAGCCTCACACATTCCCACGCATTACAAGGCTGTTTTGCAGCAGCAGCCACATCATGGACTTGACCAAGAAGGTCATGCACCCCTCCATAACTCCCTCTCGAACTCCCTACTCAGTTCTCTTGGCAACCCTACCCCATGTAGATGATGTGAATAAATGTCTACATTAGGATCCATAGTTAATATGCGGACAAAAAACATAATACATATGGATGCAGAGGTGTGACTGTTGACGGGGTATGTTCTTTCAATTATGAACTTGTTGCATGAATAACTTGGGTACTGAGAGATGGTGATGGTGCATGTTCCATGTGAGCCCCTTTCATTTTAAGACAATTGAAATACTTGCTAAAGCGGTCTTTTACCCTTGTGACCCATAAGCTTGGCGATAAACTATTGAATGCTCCTATGTTCTTATTTGCTTTGTTTAACACTTTTTACTTGCTTCTAATTTACTTACCCTTGTTATTGGAACATATCTGGAAAGGGGTGTTATCAAAAATTTCAATCTTGTGCATGTAAGGGTGTTCTTGATAGGTGTTTAAGCAAAGGAATTATACACCATATAAAGAGAGAAGCTTACTCTCATCAAAAATTTAATCTTCTCGTATTAAATTTGTTTCTTCCATACAAAGGTCAAATAGATCCTTGAGGAACTTTTTCCACATATTTTCTAAAATGGTAAATATGAATGATGTTACCTGTAAAAGACTTTAACATTTATTAAATCATCCCAACCACACAGAACATTATCAAAGTTTTGACCTGGTACCACAAAAACAGCTTGCCAGGTGCCAACTCTGAAATCTTCTTTTGGAAACCCCACGAAATCTGGTAAAATAACTTGTATTAGGAACTCAAGCCCCTAGCTAACTAAGTCCAGAACGAGGCTCACCTTGTGAATTAGGATACGCATACCATTCGAGCTATAGGTATCATTCCTAACTTGGCGTGGTTGAGGCAGCTGGTGTCAGGCCACGATCCAGGATCCCAAGAATAGGAAGGCTTGACTTAGGAACAGGACCGAGAGTAGGACGGAACTAGGAACAGGAACAGGACAGATCCAGGAGCAAGACAGGATCAGGATAGGATCCAGAAGCAAGATAGGATCCAGGAATAAGACAGGAACAGGACAAGATCCGGGAACAAGACAGGAGCAGGACAGGATCCAGGAGCAGGATAGGAGCAGGACAGTAAACAAGACAAGAACAAGACAAGACGAGATTGATTGTAGTAAGACTGGTGTTGATAATAACTGATTGTACAACAATTAGGTTGGAGCTTTTATGCTCACAACTCCAAGAGCTAATCTAGGCATGAGTGCAAAAGTGGTTGCATACATGCAAAAGTGATTGCATGCATGCAGAGGCTAAGATGAGTCCACATGTCCCTTATCCTTTAGGCATATCCTGTGGCATATCATGTAGGAATATCCTGCAACCGTATCCTGTGTCCGGAATCCTGGTAGGAATATCCTGTAGGAAAGTCCTGCAACCCATATCCTGTATCCAGAATCCTGTAGGAAAGTCCTGCAACCCATATCCTGTATCCGGAATCTTGTATTCTGTATCGGGTCGTGACAACACCTCCTTCCTAAAGACGAGTTCCACGAGTCTTGGGACCTGGTTTAGCAAGATAATGCCGATGGAAGGCAGCAACCTTGGAAGAAGCATGGAGTAAGTTGGATGCAGGTTCCCAAGTGCGATCAGTAGGCAATACCCTTTCCAATCCACCAAGTATTGGAGTTGGTGGTGATGAAGACGAGAATCAAGGATGGCTGCAATTTCGTACTCAAGTTCAATGTCAATGACCACAGGAGGGGGAGGAGAAGAAACACGACCGGGAAAAGAAGAAGGATGATACGGCTCCAATAAGGAGGTGTGAAACACAGGATGAAGTTTCACCGTGGATGGTAACTCGAGTCGGAAAGCTACAGGATTTACCTCTGCCATGATCCTGTAAGGGCCCAATCGTTGAAAATCCAACTTAGAAGAAGGCTTGTTGGTGCGAATGTGTCGACGAAAAAGCCACACGAGATCACCAATCTTGTATGCAGGTGCCGGCTGACAGTGAGCATCAGCATGATGCTTGTATCGTTCTTGTGCCTGCTGAAGATGAACTTGGAGATCATCCTATACCTGCCGAAGATGCTGAAGACGATCCTGTACTGTAGGAGCGGAAAAAGAAGAAGCGGGAGGAGCAAAGTCAAAACGTGAATGGTGGCCTGTAAGAGCAAAGAAAGGTGTCTGTACTGTAGATCCATGAACGGAGTTGTTGTAGGCAAACTCAGCCATTGGAAGAAGGTCCAACCAGTTGTCCTGCTGGTAACTGATGAAGCAACGAAGATACTGTTCTAAGGTCTGAATTGTGCGTTCGGACTGCCCATCGGTTTGTGGGTGATATCCTAAAGAAAGATCTGCTTTAACCTGTAGATTCCAAAGAAGCTCTCACCAAAACTTGGACATGAATTGTGGACCTCGATCGGAAACAATGCTCTCAGGAAGACCATGATGTCGGAACACCTCATGGATCACCAACTCGGCAGTTGTCTGACCTATAGCTATCTTGTTGTAGGGTAGGAAATGAGCCTGCTTGGTGAAATGGTCAACTACCACAAGAACTGCATCGAATCCACGAGAATGAGGAAGATCTGTGAGGAAATCCATAGAAATGGATCTCCAAGGAGCAGAAGGAACAGGAAGAGGATGAAGAAGACCAGAGGGTGCATGATGAGACATCTTCGACCTGCTACAAGTGTCACAACTCCGTACAAACCTCTCCACAAAACCTCGCAACCCAGGCCACCAATAGTTGCGAGTCACCAACTCCACTGTCTTGGCCACACCAAAATGTCCTATAGCCGGGGTATCATGACAATCCTGTACCACACGAGTCCTGGAAATACCAACAGGAACGTACAGGAGACTTTCCCGGTACAGGAGTCCATCTTGTATGGTGAACAGGTTGTAGTCTGGACGGGAACTGGAGGAAGAGGAATTTGCAACGTCAGGATGAATGTGTGAGAACACATTCTTTGCCAAGTCGTCTGTAGCAAGCTGCGAACGGACGTCCTGTAGGAGTGTTGAATTTGCTAAAGCCTGATGAACCTGCAGTGCCGCAAGCCGGAATCGATCAGGACCCAACAACACTTGCCTTTGACAGTCAAATGCAGGATCGCCCGGGCTTGGTGCAAGGTTAGAGCGCCTAAACAATGCGTCCACCTTGCCATTCTGAAAACCGGGCCTGTAAACGATGACGAAGTCAAAACGTGATAGAAACTCCGCCCACCTAGCCTGTCGTCGACTGAGAACTCGAGCCGTTTGAAAGTACTCCAGGTTTTTGTGATCCGTAAGAACTTGTACAGGATGTGCAGCACCTTCCAGGAAATGCCGCCACTCCTCAAACGAATCCACAATGGCCTTGAGTTCCTTGTCATGAATCTCGTAATTGATCTCTGCCGACAGGAACTTGTCACAACCCGATACATGATACAGGATGCAGGATACATGATTCCGGATACAGGATACAGAATGCAGGATTTCGGATACAGGATACGGGTTACAGGATATGCCTGCAGGATTTCTACAGGATATACCTATAGGATATTCCTATAGGATATGCCTATAGGATATGCTACAGATATGCCTAGAGGATAAGGGACACTATTCTTAGCTCATGACTAGATTAGACTCATGACTAGATTAGCTTGGAGTTGTGAGCATAAAAGCTCCGACCTAATTGTTGTACAATCAGTTACTATCAACACCAGTCATTCTACGATATTCTTGTTCTTGTCTTGTCTTTTCTTGTCTTGCTCCTTGCCTCCTGCTCTTGCTCCTGGATCCTGTCTGTTCCTATCTGTTCCTGATCCGTCCTGTTCCTGTCCTCTCCTGATCCTGTCCTGTCTGTCTGTTCCTGTTCCTAGTTCCTGTCTGTCCTTCCTGTTCCTGAGTCAAGCCTTCCTCTTGGAATCCTCTACTTCCTGTTCCTGGATCGTGGCTTGACAGTTTGATAGTAACTGCTTTCATAGCTCTTCGTTTCCAGCTACTTTTTTTTCCTTGTTTTTTCCTTCTTTTCTTTTTTTCTTTCATAGATCATGGCTGATTTTGAGCACTTTCAACGCGAGCACCAAATGTTGCTTCATGAGCTGGCCACTTTGCGCCAAGTGGTCACCGATCTGCAAGGCTCCACCCATGCGGCACATGCAGCTGCTGATGCATCCTCCAAGGCTGCTGCGCAGGCTCTCTCTCAGGCATCGGTGGTTCCTTCTTCATCGAACTTTTCTCCGGAGCCGAAGATCAGCATGCCAGAGAAGTTCAGTGGCAACCGTGCCGATTTCCAAGGTTTCCTGAATCAGATCCGGCTCTTGATCCGCATGCAACCACGCCGCTACTCGACGGATGCACAAAAGGTTGGCCTTTTGGCATCCTTACTAAGTGGATCTCCACGAGCTTGGGTTGCTCCCTTGCTGGAGCGTGACGACCCATTGATGGAAGACTTTGAAGGTTTCGTGGCTGCCTTTGAAGCCTGCTTTGGAGATCCTGATAAGTACCGTTCTGCATGCACAAAGTTACGGAGGCTCACACAAGGATCCAGACCAGCTTCCGTTTATGCATCCGAATTCCAGCAATTGTGCACGAACATTCCATGGGACGAGACTGCATTGATCGAACATTTCCGTTTTGGGCTGAGGGATGACGTGAAGGACCTTCTCCTTACGTTACCGGATGCTCAAACGTTAGCGGAGATCATGCAACAGGCCGTTCGCTGCGACAACCGTTTGTTCGAGCGCCGTCAGGAAAAATTCCGTCAGCAGTTCCTGCCAACCAATCCTGTAGCCGTAGCACATGTTCCTACGACACCTTCTGGAGCAGTTCCTATGGAGGTTAACAATCCAAGCGTGGCCCACTTTCAACTGCTGAGAAGCAACGTCGTCGGGGTGAGAACCTATGCTTGTATTGTGGTGCAGCAGGACACAAGGTGGCGGAATGTCCTAATAAAGCCAGGAAGTTCAAGACGCGTGAAGCCGAAGCTGAAGTTCAGTCGGAAAACTTCAATGTCCACTTCGTCTAGGAGCCGCGAAGTTGGACGTAGGTGCAGGCTCCATTGGTGCTGCTCATACCATTCCATCACTCAAGTTTCCTGTACACATTCGCCTCAATAATCGAGAGCTCAAGGAGTTTGCCCTGTTAGACACTGGTGCAAATGCATGTTTCATGGATGACACTTTTGCAGCTCAGCATGGCATTCCGGTGGTGAAGTTGAAGCGTGCAATTCCTGTAGAGGTGGCCGATGGTCGTTTGATTGCTTCTGGCGCAGTTACCCACGCTACCACACCTCTCTCTTGCATCATGGTGCATTCAACTGTTCGATTTCCTTCAACTTGATCAAGACTCGGTCGACTCCCATCATTTTTGGCATGCCATGGTTCGTTGTTGCAAATCCGCAGATCGACTGGAGGTCTAGGACGCTCACGTTTTCCTCTCCAGCAGCCAGGATCAATCCTGTACCTTCCTGCGTGCAGGATACATCCTTGGTGTCTGAGGCAGTACAAGCTACAGGATTGACCGTGCCTGTTCCTGTACCAGTGTTGAAGACTCTCCTCGACAGGATTCACCTCATGTCAGTTCCTCAGCACATCCGCAGGCTCTCCACTCCTGTAAGTTTGCGGTTCCTGTACAGGGTTCTTCCAATCCTGTATCAGTGTCGAAGGTTCCTCCTCAACAGGATCCACCTCCTGTTGATCGTCAGCACACTCACAGGCTCCCTCACTCCTGTGCACCACGGACTTCTGTACAGGATTCTTCCAATCCTGTACACTGTCAACATCCACACAGGTTTCTTCCAATCCTGCCTCTTTTTTACTCTGTTTCTGTTCCACCCCCCAAGATCCTTCCTCTTTTTCATCACAGCCCTCCTTGCTCCTCTCCGAGTTCTTACCACTACCATGCATGAACTTACCACTGATCCTGCTCCTTTCCACCTTTTTGCCTTTCAAGTAACTCCTACGTCCTCTTCTACCTTTCCTGTGTCTGACTCTCCTGTTTTTCAATCTCCTTCCTACTCCTTTCCTTCTCCTCCTTCTTCTCTACCATCCAAGTACCACGACTTTAAGGACGTTTTTGACAAGCACAAGGCTACAGTTCTTCCTGTTCACAGGTCCTACGACTGTCCTATTGATCTTGCAGAAGGAAAGACCCCACCGTTCGGACCGATTTACGCATTGTCACCCACAGAGTTGGAGGTTCTTCGCCAATACATTCGAGGACAACTTGGCATCCGGCTTCATTCGTCATTCAAAGTCCCCTGCAGGAGCGCCTATCTTCTTTTGTCAAGAAGAAGGATGGGAGCTTACGTTTGGTTGTGGACTACAGGGGTTTGAATTAAGTTACCATTCGGAATCGGTACCCGTTGCCATTGATCCTGGAACTTCTCGATCGGCTGCGAGGAGCAAAGGTG